>LD360540.1:32850-61134 GCA_001465055.1 Ptychodera flava | reverse complement strand
TGCATGAAACTTAAGTAATAGATTTCATTACTTTGTACTTGAAGTAATCTGTTTATATATATATATATATATATATATATATATATATATATATATATATATATATACTTGTGTGTGTGTGTGTGTGTGTGTATGTGTAATTAATCAAGGACTCTGTTGAATCCGTGGCATTCTGTCAAATTTAAAATTAGGACAATATATAGATGATGAATGCTGATCACATAAATTATGCAAATAGAACCCGTTTATTGGCCAAAGATGACGTGATATTTCAGGAGAGGAGGTACGCATTGTTTGGTTTGACAAAAGCCTTCTCCATGGTGCCAATTGTGACATTCCTTGGCGGAGCGACTGTGTTTGAGGGACAAAGCTCCGTCCTGTGCAGGAGGGACAGTGGTACTGAGCAAACAACATCTTCTCTGTAGTATATATATCGCTCCGCACTGGTTTCAATAAGCGCGTTTCAATTCTTGATCAGCCTCTCACCATATAAGTCATTAACCAAGGTTTATTGAATCCTTGGCATTCTGTCAAACTCTAAAATAGTACAATATATAGATGATTGATGCTTTTCACATCATACATATGCAAATGGAACTCGCTTATTGGCCAAAGATGACGTGACTTTTCTAGGGAGGAGATACGCATCGTCTGATCGCGAAAGCCAATCGTGATATCTAATGGTTTACAAACGAGCCAATACTAGTAGTGTGGCTTTTATATCTATGGACCGCCCTTATCACGTGGCCTCTAGCTGATATAATGAGAACGAGCGCTATCACCAGGTAGACCATCGGCTGACGTCGCCTGTAGCATTGGCGACTTCAAACGCAACAAACGTTGACAATAAGTGTTCTCGACGCCCGAATCTGAAGATCAGAGAAATGTCGGATCCGGATAAAAAAGGTAAAGCTTTCAGAGAGCACTCTGAAATCATTTTCAACAAAAAATCAACAAAGTTCACTTGCAAGAAACCGAAATTTCGATAGCTATATATGTGTGACGTATACGTGCCGACAGCACGTTTGGCTATATATGAGTTTGAATGCCTATCACAAGCAGTGAACAATAGACATAACTAAAATGTAAAATGTCACCGTCGTTGTATCATGGTTACATCGAACTTCAATAAAATAACAGCAAAATACTTTGATTCATGCATTAGCCACAAACGAAAGTGTTTTTCTAATTTATCGAACTATATAACTCGAAGCAAAACATGCACGCTGCAGGCTTGCTAGTCATGTTGAGATATACGGTAGATGCTAACGAGATACATGTATATTGCGCGTTAGCAATACATGTATGAACCTCTCAGCGCTGACTTAGATCAAGGTTCTTGTTTTCAATAGAGATGGCCTTGGATTTATACCAGCAAAGGGAGCCAAGGAATTACAAACTGGTTATTGTTTCAGTCAAAATTACGAAAACAGATGAACGAGGACATTTCAAATGAGATTCACTCCGAGCGATACTGTGGAATTTAATTATTAACAGTGACAGGAGCAAGGTTTGTGACTACACCACGTCTCTGTTTGTTTCAGACAAGCCAGAAAATCCCAAACCTCCAGAGAAGCCGCCTTCACCAAAAGAGCGCCCAAACAAATAAATATCGTTATAGTCATGGTTAACCGAACGTTGAAGAAAATGGCGGGGAAACTCCCACAGTGTTTGTGTACCGGTAACCACTGACAACCTTAAAGAACGATGGGGCGTACCTAAATTCAGCACTGCTTTAGAATAGCTACTGTTTCTCTACGTAATAATCGGAACGATGTCTAGTGACGCATCTTTCACCATGACCTGCGAGCACGAAAAACCGAAATGATTAAGGCCACGGTTCCTCGAATTGAGTTGTAACAGATCGGTGAATGCGACGAAGATGATTTATGTGCTGCATATCCTTACACTTAGTTGTCATTCAAATATTCTGGATTTGCTCCATACATGCTTGGCTACGTCCACCGTTTACCACTGAAGTCTACTAGCAAATAGTCATTGCGATCAACAAACAGCTGTTGCCAAGGGCGAGACGACATGGAACAATTCCCGTATATTACTTTCAATACGTCATATTTTCCTCAACTGTTATTAAAAATGTATCGCGCAAACAATTCGTTTTCTCCGCATGTATGTTGTTTTGCTTCTTGACATTGTTTTGTTGATTTGTCACATTTATACTATCGTGAAATTCTCAATTGTATCCAAATTTGAACTTTAAAGCCATTTGTCTTTTTCCTGCAATAAATGTGGCAATATCTCGCCTATATGTATCAGTGATGAAGAATTTCTTTTCGTGGGAGAGTTAGAATTTGTCCATTTCTGTATCTAGGAAGTGAATCGCCTATTGCTGTATAGATCACCACAGAGGTATTCCGTTTGTGTTCTGTAGGTCGGGGTAGTGGGACTTGGGGTAACTTTGGCCAAAATTCTGTCTAACTGATGGTACACAGAGTATTTCATTTCGCTATGTTGTTTGTTGTAACAGGATATACCCGCTAAAACTTGATAACTTCTTTTAAAATGTTGATGGCTTGCATAAAGGGCGTAAATTCTTCCTGCTAGTAAGTCACCCTGAACAAATGTTAATGAAACTTCCCTTTCCCACAGAAGAGCGATCAACGTGACTATACCATGCGTACAGTCAAGTGTAGGGTTTGCAGTTTATTGTATGTTTTAATGTTATCAGAGAGAGAGAGAGAGACAGAGAGACAGAGAGACAGACAGACAGAGACAGACAGACAGACAGACAGACAGACAGACAGACAGACTTCTAAATTCTCTTGTGACAACACCGCAAGTTTAGCACCCTTAGATTTCTTTTTGGAGTGGTATCGCTTTGTCCCTTATGGTGACATCAGAAAAGTCTTCGTTAAACGGGAAGGCAGAGAAGAACTTGAAGAAAACACCCACTGAGTTCACGAAAACAGATCACATTTATTTTTAAAAAACAATGACAGGAGAAAAACCGCGACTCTATTGGCAAGTTACTAAGGCGTCCATTGCTGTTACAACAATACGACTTTGTTCTGGCATATTTGGAGTAGCTATGTTTGTTGGTAGGGTCAAACTGAAATTAGATGTGAGCTCATCAGTGTTTACCAAGTCACCATGGTGCCAGACCATCACAATAGAGCCTGTACGTGCTCTGTGTTTTTTCTGCATATGCTGAGACTTTGTACTTTTGGTGTATGGTGGCGCCCTTCACGCACTGATGACCACAGGCGGCCCAGACGTATTGAGTCTTTCTCTCTGTTTTCTCTATCAGTTCCTCTCCTTTTCTTCATGCTCTGACTGATCGAAGTAAATAAAATAAATGATTATATAAGCTAACCTAGCCTCTTGACTCTTTATTTATTTTACACCCAATCATAAGGACGTTTATCTCTCATGTGCACATCGTGTAATTAATTAGTCAACACAACGAATTATGCTAATCCGTGGACTTATCAGGGTTTTTATGGATTGGTCAAGATTGCGAAAGATAGAGATGTAAGTGAAAAAGGACTCTAATAAATGGGCACCGACCCGTTTTAGGTTCTTTTGTGGTATGGACATACTGGATGTCCCATAATTAGGTACGGGCTCGCCGTCATCAGATTTTTTCGCTTAATTACATTGATTGGCCGGGGGTCTATCGAAATTTTCAAACTGTTCGACCACGTAATTTTGTGCAGAGTAGCCCAGGATGACTTAATGCACCTTATAGATGACTATTTCACATAGTGAAAGGTTTTCAAAATTTAAAACATCGGCTTCGTTGTAGGTAGCAAGCTTATCGGAAGTGACAGACAAAATCGAAAAATCTCAGCCCACTCTCAGCCGAGACTCTAATACATGGGCACTGACCCGTATCAGGTTCTTTTTATCCGTGCTTTGGGTAAAAAAGTGCAACGCACACAATGATGTCCTGACTGTTCACATGATGTATCATGGCTTCGCTCACAATGCTATGGCGTAAACCATTGATACTAGCGAACTCACGTACCTGTCAGGGCAAAGGCGAGCCAGGTCATCCTCATCTTCTAAAGTGAGCAGTAAGTGAAGATTTCTCTTCAATATTTGAGCGCTGGCAAGATGGACGCCCAGTCGGACAACCGCTGCATGGTGGCACATTTTTTCCGATCGGGGGTTCGATTATGTATTTATTTTTTCAAGTTTCCATCGACACTCAGTCATAAAGCAGAGCTCAATGCTACAATAGCATAAACTATATTTTAAAAAGTCCCAAATCAGTCTGTGTTCAAGTTATTCTACACACGTTAGGATTGTTTTCCAACACGCTCACCAACCTTCAAACTTAGCAGATCTATTATTATACGACAATCTTTTGAAATCTACCACTAGGTTTTAAGTTTGACGGTTTCTTTATAAAGTTCTGGAACAGTGGAATATGTCCATTTCCTAGAGTAGGTTAAAAAATGATTGCGATTGAATGTGCTCATCTCTTGGAAGCAGGTACAATATCTATTGTTTCTCTGTGTACATTTTGTAAATATCCAACACATTACCACATACTTCATAGGTTTGTATTTTGATTCCTACTTTCGTATAATACAAAGTTATCGCATCATTCGATCGCCCTTTGAATATCTGCAATCCGAAGATGCTAGCGACTAATTCTTTGCCATGCACATTCAGGCTATAGGAGGATGCCAAAGGAAATATCGGCGGATAAATGTATCAATCTATTTTTTTACAAGTTTTTGAGTATATACACCAGAGCATTTCTTCAAAGACTGGCTGATATAAAAAACAATCAAACTACAACCATGCAAGGCCTGTTCATATTGGATTGTTGCCCACATGGCATTATTAGGAAAGATTTGAGGCGAACGAGAGTGTCGCTAAAAGGTTGTCCCTCTACTGCTTTCGACAAACTGTCTGAGTTTTTCCCACTTCAATAAAAAGTTCTTGGGCCTGGAGATTCAAAAAGTGCAATAATACATTGCACCATAAAAACCTCTTCCCGTGCGACTTTTCTTGAGTCCTCTCATCCTTTCTTATTGACTCTGTTCATTCAGATATAGAGGAACTGTCATGCGTGGATATGTGTGGAAACGTGGCATAGTTTATTGATGGAACTTGTTAATATAATATGTCTTTATTAACACGCATGGCGGAATAAAAGTACAGCTCCGAAAATAACGGGTTTTTCTTATCACTTGTGAACTTGTTGCGATGGATTCATGATAAATTATTATTACTCAACGCCACTTTCTTGTGTCGTATCAACATTCGTATCATTTGTGCTGGTCAGACCGAGCATTTGACTTCGTCTTGTCTGTAGTAACATCTGAGTATACGGTGTAGGCTAAGCCATGTTTAATTGGTAAACGCGTCTCAAAATTTCATTAGAAAGCTGTTAATATTGAAACTTCAGATAAAAAAGTGTACTTTGTCAGTGTTCGCGGTAACTTTTTTTCCTCTTGTACGGCATACGCATTAGTCTACTAAAATTGCGTAATGGCTATATTTGCATGCGTAATTTCACTTCCACGCTCGATTGATGAATAAAACTGACTACAAAATACGATGAGCCGTACAATAAATTTACACTACCAATTCGGATTGTACGATGTACATGTAACATTATTTTAAAAACTTGAACAACTGGGCTGTGTTTCAAACATACTGAAACGTAACAGCGAAGGGTATACATGTGGCCGTCAAAACACATCGGGCAACCCAAAGGTTAGAGGTATTGCAGCTAATCCAGGCACTGGCAGTGTTCAAAATTTATACATTTATACTATACATCAAAACATAACCATGGATATTCAGTCTCTCACTGCTCTTGGTGGCCTGCGTGTGGTTGTGGACTGGATTTTTTGGTAACCGGTGCATCATCATCACGGCTCACGGCTTTACCGTGGCGCTGACCCCCCCCCCCCTTTTGCATGTTGTTGTATCGGCGACAACAGGACAATACGTCATGAATACCGACATGGGTTCAATTTCACTGCGCTTCTCCGTGTTCTCCACGTTGGGTTGCCCGGTAGAGTTTCGATTAATCCTCTGAATCATTTTTCACGAACTCGTGGAGCAAAGTTGAAAGAAAATAGAGTTGGTTGCTTCGACGCCATGCTGCATGTGTGCTTGATCAAATTTGGGAACAGCGAGACGCGATGATCGTGCACGGTTGGCATTTAATTTGTTGCAACATTTCTGTTAATTACTCACTTTGTGTCATCAGTTTCAGAAACTATCGCTCGCCTGAAAATTAGCAACGTAGTTCATAGGCATAGCTGACATGATAACGTGCCCTTTAAACAACGATGCTGATTTTTCAGACTACGCCCAGAGAATCCAAAACTTTCCACACAAAATGGGTGATCGACAGAAATGTTGCAACAAATTTAATTTCAAGCGGGCACTCATCTCGTCCTAGGGAGTCAATTTCAATGCGTAAATACGCATTTTTTGCGTAAACGCGAACACTGCTTTGTGTATTATCTAAAGAGATCTTACTTAAGATCTATCATACAGTAAAATTAATTTGTGTCAAGTATCATTTATGTTTTCTATTATATTGGCCCTAAAGAATAAGGTTTTGACTATAGTAGTAGTATATAGTTTACTAAATGCATTATTTTAAATATATTTTACTTTTACTGAAATAAATCATAGAGTTAAAATAATTTGAAGAAAGTATCGTATGTTTTCTCTAATATTGGCACTAAAGTACATGCCTTAGCAAAGGCTTTAGAGCACTGTCTCATACTAGAAGGCAAACGCTCCCGAAATATTTATTAGACGGCAATTGATATTGGAACTTCATATGAATATAGCGCAATAAACGTATCATCCTAAATGGGTCTTACTTTGACATAGATTCACAATGGATGTTTTGGCCTCCAATGTATGAGATATACGGTAAGCAATGTCTCGTCGGTACTCCCATCAGTAAAAACAAAGTAAACTCTGTAGTCATGTTGAGGGCGTTGCACTGGCACGAAACATTCTTTTACTCTCCGGCGGACAAAGACACTTCATGTAACGGATTGCTTTAATGTGAGTTACGTGTCAGATTTTTATTGTTGCACAGTGATCGATGCCTGAACTTGAATTAGATTTTTGAGGAATAGATTGTGACAATTCGTGAAATGGTTCGCTACAAATTTGTCCTGTATACGTACGCTTTACCACTATACGGCGGTAGAAAGCTGTTCTATTACTAGTCCGTATGAGCATCACTGTCTATGTGATTCCAGTATAATTACTAACGATAGTGACACATTGTGTTTTCGCATTGTATTTCAGTCTTTTACGGTTTATGGTTATGTCACATTTGGTCGCTTGATCATCGATCATTTGGCCTGGCAAATTTCTTGTAGTGCTGTAGACATCCACATTTAGTAGTACGACAATCAATATAATTCAACGTTTGTCAACAAGTAGTAAACCGAAATTGGCACAAGATCGATATACAAGAACTTGCGTCAGACCTCTTTTATTCGACAAGGCTTTGTTGTGTTGTTTTATTTTAAATAAGCCAATGTATAAGTCATGTGATAAACCATGTCTCATAGCTTGCACTTATTGTTTGCCTAACCTAATATATACATGCATGCTTGCACGCTAAGACATATCCAGTCTGACAAGTTGCAGGAACTGTAGTGGACATTTAATCGATGGTATAAAAAGACATTTCAGGGTTATGTGACTATAAAAAGAATGTTTTGCAGGGACTGCAAGTGGTGCACTTTTGAAAAGGCTAGCAATAAACATATCTGGTTGTAAATTTTTGAAGGAAAGTTAATTACTAAATATGAATACTTCTTTTGTTATGTCTCACTGATACAGATGATGCACACAAAGACCAGCACAGAAGTCAGTTGGAAATGGTGAACAGAAAATCAGAGGAGCACATAATTGGCAAAGTGATATACCGGTATATCTTTGAAGCTTAATGGTACATCATTTGCAGAGATCCAGATATTTATGAAAAGTGAGATGTACATGCACAAGTTCAGCATACATTTTCATTTGATGATGCTAAATATCTTGCAGACTCACGGTGAAAGTTTTAAACATTAGGAATTAAAATTGGCGAAAGCCAACTAGTGTTTACTTTTCTCTTTTTTCAAATTTGGTTGCCACCACTGAAAGCAACAATTCTGAGGAATATTTTAGAACATTTCTTGATCAAAACACCTTATCCGTAACATGAATTCATGTTATATTGCTCATTCCATTCACAATCCAATGTTCATATTAAAATGCAGATAACCCTGTGTAAGTCAAAGTTCACATTTTGTCAGCAGTAGTTTTCAAAATTGACAGAGCATTCATATTTCAATTTTTTTTAACAAACTTTAATTTTAAAATAGTCATAATGCGCATGTTTTCAGATGACAGTAAACAATACATGTTAATTTGGTTTTTTTTTTCCTTTTCTGCCAGCCGTCACTGAGAAATCTTTGATCATACATATCAGAATGAATGGGACACAAAAGTATTAGCATCAATACACAATATGTAAGCCTAATCCACATTTCTCCTCGCCTCATACACACTGAGATCACTTCTTGGACTGCAGCAAATTTCTTGTGTACACAATATTTCAACAATCTGACACCATAGCATTGATGCAGTGCCACAAGATCTTCTGGATGCACATACAAGATTATTGGATTATTGTATAGATCAGTAATTCTGGGCAACTATTGAGTTAATGTTTTTTTCCTTGCCCCCCTAAAAGCTTGAGGTATTTTTGTCTGCCCGCCTAATTTTTCTTGGGGAAAATGAGTGCCCCCCCTGAAAATCCTCCGCCCCCTGGAAGTAAATTCTGAACAGTCCCTTAAGGATTCCAAGTATTCATTTGTATATATTCCTAATGTATCACAATTAGGTAAATGGAAATAAGGGAGGGTTGGCAGTAACTGCACATGAGCGATTTTCTTGTTTCCAAAAAATATATTCCATGCATGATATCTAGATGCATTATGTCAAAACAGCTTCAAAATTTATAATTTACAAGGTATATTATGACAAACATGCTTTAACTTTCTCCAATCGACAACGTACTTTTGATACTTTGTTTAGATCGCTCGTATGGGTCCAATACGCCCTTTGAGCGCAGTTCTAACGACCCATTTCTTCAATAAAAGAAGTCAAAGTAACGACTGCTACAATACTATACATATTTCTATCCCTCAAAGGGTTAATCTAGCTTTATTATAGAAATCCCCACGCGTCCGACCTACATGTTATGTGCCACGGATACTGTAGTCATAGGAAGGGGAGAACCATTTGATTTCGGGGCTAAGGATTTGGGAGGAAATTGTCGACAGGTGAAAGAGAACAAATAATTTGAGAAAGGCTTGAGAAAAAAAAATACTGATAGTAGGTAAAAAAAACGCGTTATCCTATCTGTGTACCAAAAATCAGACCTCTAGTTCTGTTGGCTAGCTCAGAGTTTGATATGTGCATAATTAATGAGATACAGGATGTTGCATCATAAGGTGTCCAATCATACCAAATATGAAGGTTGTAGCATTTGTGGTTCCTGATTTATAGGTATAAACGTATTTTATAGCCAAAGGTCGTCGAGGTCACGTGACATTTTGTCAAAAATATTATCCCATAGTTTTCCCTGTGTACCAAAAATCAGACCTCAAGCTCTATTGGCCAGCTAAGAATTAGATGTGCACATAATTAATGAGGTTCAGGATGTGGTGTCATAAGGTCTCCCATCATACTAAATATGAAGGGTGTATCACTTGTGGTCACTGAGTTATGGATACATATGTATATTTAAGGTCAAAGGTCATCGAGGTTACGTGACATTTTGTTTAAAAAGTACTATCCCACAGTTTTCCCCTGTGTACCAAATATCAGACCTCTAGCTCTATTAGCTAGGTCAAAGGTCATCGAGGTAACGTGATATCTTGTCAAAAAAGTTATATCTTATAGTTATCTCTGTGTATCAAAAATCAGACCTCTGGCTTTAATAGCAAGCCAAAAATTAGAAATGTGCATAATTGATGAGGTACAGGAAGCTGCTGGTCATGTGACATTTTGGCCAAAAACTTTGTTCCAATATTTACCCCTACATACAAAAAATCAGACCTGTAGCTCTATTTGCAAGCTCATAATTGTATATATGCATAATGAATGAGATGCGGGATGATGCTAAGGGACATCCCAAAAATTTTGGTGTGCAATTTGGTCCCCTACCGGTCATTGTTCAATAGACATTAGCCCTCTTGGACTCTTACTTAGGCCAGCCATTGCCATAGCTTAGCTGAATAGGTATAGGGGAGGTCAAAGGTCATAAAAAAAAACACAGGAAAATAATACTCTTAAAATTTTTGGTCAAGAAACCCTAATTACATGCAAATGACGCCATGGCTGTCTGGCCCAGCCTTGCAGCCAGCTCAGAGCAGAGTAGCTGCACATCAACAGCCTTGGCCTGTACCATTGATTATGTGCATTCTATCATCCAAGTTACTTATGAAAGATATTGCAGGTCAAGAAAAAATCGTGGTCGACAGTGGCCCATTTTAAAAGGTTAGATTTGTAGATCTACTCGGCGTATTAATTTGATTGTAATCTTGAGGATATGATGACACGGTTAGCTGCTGTATGGTTTTTAAAAAAGGCTCGAAATTACGGTAGTCCATGTTCCGAATATTCACACGCCTCATGGGATGAAATCACAGTGTACGGCTGAATGAAGTGTTTTGGTCCGGGCTTGCTTGGAGAATGTACGAACTATGGTCAGTGATCTTGTTTAAAGTGGGTGAAATTTTAACGATAATGATCTATCAATTATCAGCTGTACTTTATTCATGCTCAATCTTCTTTGGCCATTCAGGATGACAAAAAAGAGAGGGGTGCATTGGCTGACCGGATGAAAACTAATCTGACATGACTGGTGATGTTAGGTATGATATAAAGTTGTTTGTCAGAATTCCTGAAAAGTAATTATATAATTACAAATTAGCCATGCAGGTTAAGTGAAAGTGGACCACCAGATGTTATCTTGGGACAATTAATTTTCTGAAATGGTTGTCCACTCGGATTACCATGTAAAAAGGTTAGTTTCGAGACCTGGAAGTATTGGATTGTTAACTAATCTAGCGTTGTGGACTGGTATATCGTGCTAAACTACCCGAATTTCATGGGTATTCTTAAACGTTGACACTACTCACTCGCTCAATTGCGTTTTCTAGGCGAAACACACCAACCATAACAACAACATGTACACAAAAGTATATTTAGAATCCTCGAATTCGAAATTAAATATGAATCCGAAACACGAGCAGACACTACCCTCCTTTGAAATACAAATATGGTGACCTCGCAAGAAATGCACGGCCACAGTGATATCCCTTGATCAAATTTGATGGTTTGTAAGGTACAACGCTGTCTGTTGGTTTCCATACCTCACTTCTTTTAATTATTCAATTCGCCATTTCTCGATTTCGCCATTTCCCTGAAAGCCGATGAAGGGGTTTTGGATATTCAAGGGTTTTTATAACATGATTTATTTAGTCCTCTGTTTTCCTTTATATAACTCTGGCTCGATGTATGAGACTTTTCGAAAGCTCATACACTTCTATGTGATACTTCCACATGAATGTCAGCGACCCGATTTTTCTATTAGTCTAAAGATATAAATGATAGCCTTCCACAACGTACTGCGTCAAGACAACTAACTGGACTGGTTTGATCAAAGTCCGTGATGTTATGACAGTGATTCGAGTGTTAGAGCTCCGTAAAGTGGTGGAGGGGCTGTGCACTGAGTCATTTTTGGCAATCTTTCAAATTCAGGAAAGGGTGATATAGGCTTATATGACAAAACGCTAACCGCCAAAAAGGGGAAGATAATGAAGGAGATAAGCCAATAGTATGACGTTTGGCATATAAATATCCATACTCTTATGCTGACATATTGGTAACGAGGACACAAGATACGTATACAATTAGGGTGTGACGAACGCGAGATTGACAGGATTAACACTGCACTCTTTCTTCGGCTTTTGTTGACGTGCGTTGTCAAGAACAGAGGTTTTTGAACATTTCTGCGCATTCAGCTTCGGCCGTCATCAAACATTACGTCGGGTGTAGCCATCGACGACTCCTACTCAATACGTTGACAGTTGTTTCGACCCACGAAACTTGGGAATAGCGAAATGTTTAAGCCTCCAAGTGGTAAGTCGCGATGGTTCCAAAAAGGTCGCAGAGATTATTAATCAAACGATCAATACAACTTGTCAGTGTAAAATTCGAAATTTCGTTTATATATGTCAGCACATTGCACTGTTTATCCTTGAATACCTATCATGTTCAGTTAAACCATCGGATGATATAACTAATCAGATTTTTAGTTCGTTGCCACACTACATTTTGCGATATGTTTTCGCAGATACGTTTTCGCAGTTGATCGTTGACGATACGCATGCGTTGTAGCTCAATAAGTGGTTTGGGTTTCGACGCCTTTATTTGTATACAGGCAGCACAAGTTTGTGTCTCAGAGGATAGGGAGCATTGGTTTTTTTACAGGCGGGGGGGATTAGTGAAAATCAGAGGGGTTGAAATTTAACAAATTATTCAAATTATTCAAAGTTAACAACCAATGATTAGTCGAACAATTTTTACGAAGGTTTGTATGGAATTATGGCAAAAAAATAACAGCATTGACCATATACAAAACAGAATATTAACATCGCTTTATTCTGTCTAAACAGGTGATAACAAGCAGAAAAAAGCACTTTTGTCCAAAAAAATAAAATTTTTTAAGTTGACTAAGAGAAATAAGTGCCATGCCATGTTCACGATATAACTTTTATAACACTATGGGAAAAATAGCTCATTTTTTTGAAAATTTTGTGTTATATGAAGTGTTTGCAAAGATTTTTTGACTCTGTAATTACATAAATTTAAACAAGAAATTTTATTTTGGAATTTCACTGGAATGTTAATTCAGTATACATAATGTATTCTATAGGGAAACTATGAACAACATTTTCCGATATAAAACTAACTAAATCTGTGTATCTACAGGCACTTGATATTTTATATTAATGTACTTGATTAGACTAGGGTGGTTACAAGTGCATGTGTATGCAAGGAATTTGAATGGTTTTTGAATGAAGGAGCCGAACTTCACATCAGAAAGAGGTGAGGCGAGGGCAAGAAACAGACAGAGGTGGTCATTCGTTATAATAACTCTACGAAAACCTGAGCAGGCTAATTTCAATGCGATCTACTCCATGTGCTCACAGTACTACTATTCATAATAAACAAAGCAAGGCTCCCAGTCGTGTGAGACGTATAAGCTATCTCTGTTTTTATTTTTTAGCAAACAAGCCACCGAGTGGTCGTCCGAAAAACCCACCGCCACGCCCGGCTCCACCTCCGCATCCGCCTCCACCTACAATAAAGAAATAAAGCGCGAAATTGTATACAGTAGCCTGCAACGGATGTGTGCTGCTTATTGGTAACCACTGATTGCTGTAATTGCCCCGGTGACGAACTGACTAAAGCATTGCTTTGATATATATCTAGTTTCTCCACGTACTGATGCTTTGATACATAAGTTATTTATCTACGTACTGATCAGCACGGTGTGAAGTTTTTGTTTCTTCAACCTACTGAGTTAATTAATAGCCATCCTTCTCGATTCGAGTTTAATCGCGGAAGTAACGAAGACGATTCAAAGCGATACTATATCTGTCCTGTATATCCTAACGATAGATTTGTTGTAATTTAGTTTTTCGTTGTAGTCTGTTTTCTCGATTTTTTCCATGCCTCCGTCGATCGTCATTTCAAGTGTACTAACAAATAGTCATTGCGATCACAAAGCAACTGCTTGTAAGGGAAACGGCACAGAATACAGGTGTATTATTTTCAGTATGTCACATTTCCCCGACTAATTTCAACGTGTTTTGCCCAAACGCTTGACATTATTTCTGTGTACATGTTCTTTTAATTATAGTGACGTCCTTTTAGTACCTCAAATTTATAATTTTGTTGAATTGTATCCACAGCTGAACCTGTAGTTTTCTATTAACCTTTTTCATGCCAGACAGTATCACTTCCCCATCAGCCAAGTCAGTAAAAAGCGGTATTGAGCCAAAACGTGACGTATTTTCACCCACTTGGCTTGGTCTGTTATAGTATCTTTAGTCCAAAAAAATCAAATTTACAGTATTTATGTTATGTACTTATGAGGATGGGCGTTGGGTATGAAGGAGGACTGTTGTTCGACCAACAATTTAGATTAGTACGGTGCGAACCTCACACAGATAGTTCGGAAAGAACCTCGTATATTGACAAAATGTCAACAACAGAATTCTTTCATAACGACATCCAAATTCTAATACATTAGTGTTTTTTCTTTGTCCAGATGTGGATGTGGTTGCCCTTCCCCTTTTTGTTTTGGTTGTTCTAAATCAGTCTTCGCAAAACGGGAAGGTAAAGCACAAAAGTCCAGTTTAATTTGGGTCACACAAATTCTATTTCTATCGAAAGAGCAAACACAAAACGAAGAAAAACTGTGACTTCATTCACATGTTTCTCAGGTGTGAAGCCGTATAAACGTCTCCCTTCCCTGTGCGATGCAATTCTGTTACAGCAATACACCTTTCTTTCGACATGTTTATCGTTAGGGCCCGACCAAACATAGATTTGAGCTCATTGGTGTTTACCAGATGACCGTTGTACTAGAGCATCACCATTACGGGCGGGAATGCCGCCAAAATTAGCTTGGTGTATATTTACTAAATGTTATGTTTGTTGTGCCACTATTTGGCTATTTCTTCATTTTTGTCGCTATTTTTGTCGTTATTTTGCCAATATTTGTTTATTTAGTCGTTACTTTCTGAGAATTCAGCCTTTATTTGATATTTAGTGGTTAGTATTTCACTATTTAGTGTGAATGACATTATTTGGATTTTATGTCATCATAATTATGCCCATGTTTGGTTATTCGGTCGATACTGTGATGTTAATTATAATTATTTTGCTCGCATCTGGTCGTAATTATATTATTATTTGCTGTTATCTGATGAGTCAGTGGCTATTATCTTATCATTCTGTATGGATGTCCTCATTTGAAACATTTCATCATTATTATGCCATTATTTGGACATTTGTTCGTTATTGCGTCATTATTGTGTTATTATCTGTTATTGTGTGGTAGTTTTTGTCGTATTATTCAGAACCGATGACTTTATTTGGAACACCTTTCATCATAATTAAACCAATATTTGGTCATTAATTTGTCGTCACTATGTCATTATTCATTTATTATTTGGTTGTTATTGGGTCATTAGTGAGTACTTTGTGTGTATTTGGAGCTTACATCAATATGACGCTATTATTTGATCATTCGGCCATTATTATGTGATTATTTGTTGATCTACTTCTTCAACCTGCTTTACTGATACCCAGAAATCATTGCTCAAAATGGCAACCTTGCTAGCAGAAGCGATTTGCAGAAACTACAACAAAAGTGCTCATACTTCGGCGAAAATTACTGTTACGCTAAATTATTTATCATCTGAAAAGTAACTGGTCCAAAAATCCGAGATGAACCTGTCAAGGTATTTAACCCACGATCTTAATTTGGCAAATGTAGAAAGTCTGTGTACAATACTCTATTACTGGTGTATAAAGTCAAAGCACAACAGCACTTCATAAGAATTATTTTCTCTATGAAAGGAGTGTGAGCGAGTCTTTTACCATTAGTGTTTCTTAATGTCTTTTGTGCAGATGGCTACAATTTCATTATCATTTTTATTATTTGGTCACCCAATAGAAAAAAAACACATTTATATTGTCCCCATCTACCCTCTTGGGGTGGGGGTAGTTATTATA
The DNA here is from genome assembly GCA_001465055.1 of Ptychodera flava. NCBI lineage: Eukaryota > Metazoa > Hemichordata > Enteropneusta > Ptychoderidae > Ptychodera > Ptychodera flava. Next base: position 45,303 of record LD360540.1, on the reverse strand, counting down.
AGCATACAAGGAATGGCATCATGTTCCTCCTTCTCTCAAATCGACGTCTGTGCTTGTTCTACAGATTGCGATATACGTAACTGTAATGCAAGGTCACGCACTATTTTAAGAACAAATTTTGGTCCCTTGTATTAATTTCTGCTTCAACTACCATGCCAAATGTATTAAGTGATTTACCAAAGGTTGAGTAATGTGGCTGATAGGAGCTGATGATGGGGTGGGGCTGATGCTACCCTGGACGATACATTCGTCGTTGAACTGAACACAAGGCACCAAACTCTTTGTGATGCAATATGTATCCAACAAAAAAATATATTTTAATATGTTTCAAGTGTGTATGAAGAATTTGACACAGCTGTAGCAATGTCTTGTTGCATAATCAGAAAAAGGTCTGTGACAAGGAGAATCTAGCAAAAATAATCTGTGGAACGTAGCAGACAAAACCAATTTCATTCCTCCTGTACCATTCTCGTTGCAGTGAGTGGTATAAGTAATGTTTCTAAATAACAAGTTTTTGTAATATCGATTACACTTGCCCTGCGGACTGGTTTATAACATTAATATTTCACGTTCATACCAATCATAGGAAAATGCATCGACTCAAATAGAAATTACCACGTATATAGTTCTCCCTACAATCATGGGCTAATCTTAAACACCGGTAAGGCTGCATTCACAAACACCTGTGGAGGAGGGGGGATTCCAACACAGTTCTCAGATTTTTTCAAAAAAACCCTAACAAACTCAGGTCCCCTAAAAAGGCAAAATATGGCCGATATAGTGCTTCGTATAAAAATATGATATCATAATACATGGGAGTCTATTGGGCAAACTATTAACATTTTCCCCATAAATACAAGCTATATTTACATTTATATGTGTGTAATAATTCGTGTAAATGTACTTTGTGGCAGGTAAAAAATGCATGTGTTTACAAAAACTCCTGATTGGATTTCATCGACAAAGCTGATTCACTATACTTGGAAGTCTATGAAAAAACTATAAACGCATATTTTTCAACATAAAAATAGCAATATCTGTTCATCTATAGACGTTTGGAAACTGATATAAATGTACTTGATTAGCATGGGGTGTTTACATTTGCACATGAGTACAAGATATTTAATTTTGGAATTTCAAAGAAAATGTTCATCCACTAAACATGGGAGTCTATGACAAAACTATGAATAATTTTCCCATCAATATTTGTGCATATATGGACCCTCAATAATTGAAATAATTGTACTTGATTAGAAGAGGGTGGCTACATTCGCATATGTGTACAAGAAATTTGATTTTAGAATTTCGCCGAAAATGTTGATCCCCTATACATTGTAGTCTATGAGGAAACTATGAATATTTTTTACAATACAAAACTACTAAATCTGTGTATTTATAGACATTTGATAATTGACATAATCGTACTTGATTAGAAGAGGGTAGTTACATGTGCATATGTATACAAGAAATTTGATTTTGTAATTTCGCTAAAATGTTGATCCACTATACATTCTAGTCTATGAGGAAACTATAAATACTTTTTTACAATACAAAACTAACTTAATCAGTGTATTTGTAGATGTTTGATAATTGATATTAATGTACTTGATTGGACTTAGGTAGTTACAAGAACACGTTTGTGCAAGAAATTTAATTTCGGAATTTCACTGAAAATGTTGATTCACTATGCATTGTAGTCTATGAGAATACTACGAATAACTCATAGGTTACCATATCCCAAAGCTTCCACTTGTTATTGATGACACTTTGCACTATTCTAAATAGTTTGTATTCTGTCAAAACCCTCAAAAATAAAGATGTACATACGGCGACATGAACGTTTGACACCGACCTAGACCAAATGTATTGTCAATGGGAGAATGCTATCAACTAAGTTATCTCTCAAAGGTTAAATTGACAGTTTTAGTCATTATAGGGGCAGTTATGCACAATAGGGGAGTTTGGTAAGTAGAAATCATGACAACGTAAATCTTTTGCCTCAAAGTGGCTGCTTGGATCATCAATGAATTTTTAATATACCCTAAACTGTACGCCCGAACGGCGCGCCGAAAATGGAAATAGCAGGAAATGAAAGTGCAAGAAGTTACTTGAAAAAGAATTTGATATTTAATAAATTTTCAGGTCCCACCTTTGCAATGTCAATTTTTCACAGTCTCCAAGGCATGTTGTAAATGTTTTCAAGTCCCCCTTAAATCCCCCCGAGGTGTTTGTGAATGCACCATTAGAACAATAAATCGTCTATCTGTTGGATGTAGAGCACGGGAGAATAATGTGCGCGAGACGTTTTAGATAAAAGGATGTAGTTGAGTTTGCCATTTAGAGTACAAATCGGTTCCGTGGTTAGTTAGCCCCGACGAGCTTAGATTCTGGTTAGAGAAGTCCAGGCAACAACAGATACGTCATAAATTAACCCCTGACCTACCATTGAAACGTACGGAATATCTTTACACCAAGGAAGACTGGTCGAAACCTAAGCTTACAAGGTATTTTTCTTACGCTGGACGTGAAAGTATAGCGTAGAACTGAAACAGCTCGACCTCAGCGTAGGTTTCAATGCAATAAGCTTCATGTGAAGCTGCTGCGCATTAACTTGTCCTCTGTTGTGTTAATATTTGACACACACAACTATGTCAAAGCTTAAGTTATGCACAGATACGCCTGTCTGACTTTGTTTCCTCATTTTGCATTCATTCTGTAGTGTTCATTGCACGAATCACATCATCACTGTGGACACCAAGGTCATTTTCGAACCCAAGTACAATCTGCTATCGCACTGAGCGAGAATGGCGTCACCAGACGCAAGACCGTGTACTCCTGACAACATAGTTGGTGTATCTGCTGATTTTGCATCAGGTAATGATGGCGAATGCGACATAGTGACCCCGAGCTGTGAAAGCTCTGAAAGGTAAAACGAAAGTCTTTACATTATATTACCAGGCAGTGAAGCTTTCACCCTGCCTTCATCATTGTTACTACATAAAAGAATAATGTCAACCATTGAGAGGACATAATGGGCTGATAATGCACTGTATTTTCTTCGCGCCGAGCGTTCTTGCTGGTTCGACTTTGCAGACATCGTTTGTATATAGCAGCAGGTTGACCCATTGTACACTTAAAGGTCAACGAGGACACCATAGCCCATAAAACCAAATAAATCGTGTCACCAGCGTGGCACAGTGTTTTGTAGTGGTGCCGGAAATCTTAAATTGACTTTCTGTCTCTGCATGTGTAATTTTAACTCTGTCGTCAGTGCTATGTAGAGTGTCATTTCAGATAGTTCTTAACTGAAAATAGTCCATCGGAATTTTGAACCTGAATGCTATTCTTTAGTGTTACATACTGATAAACACTTGTACATGTACATGTACATGTACGTGTACACATTTGTGTTGCCTTACCAATAGTTAAATTGTCTTATAACTTTAATTAATGACGACAAACAGGTATTGATTAAAAACCCATGACACAGACTGGCACGTTGACCGTCCTCTCCCGCTAAACTATATATGGAAATTCGCTGTCTCAAGAAGATTTTCCAATTTTATTCGCTTGTCACCGTAGGTTTTTAAAATTTCAAGTCATATTTCAAATTAAATGGTGTGTTGGTTCTGGAGACCGTTAAGGTTTTATTTGCAAATTTCAAAGACTAGAGGTCAAGCTTGCTATAAAAAATTCAAATCCAGATCCTTGGGGTATCAAGAGAACACAGTTTTATTATGGTATATGTACATAGTATATATACCAAAGATAGCTTATCTTATAAGCTGAATCAGTCTCATTTGCATCTCATTGTATGTATGTATGTATTTATGTATGTATGTATGTATGTATGTATGTATGTATGTATGTATGTATGTATGTGTGTATGTGTGTGTGTGTGTGTGTATGTATGTATGTATGTATGTATGTATGTATGTATGTATGTATGTATACCCATTATTATGTATGTATGTATGTATGTATGTATGTATGTATGTATGTATGCATGTATGCATGCGTGCATGTGTGGATGTATGTGTGGATGTATGTCTGTCCACATCAAAAACGTCAAACCGCAGCACCTACCATGCATCTTAGTATTTGGTGTACATGTGACAATTTTTCTCTAGCCTCAGTGTCGTGAATCGGGTTCGTACAGGGCTTTACACAGTGAGTGTCTCTTACTAAGGGGTAAGTGGTAGCCAGCCCGAGTAATAGAACACTACTGAGAGGCCCGGTAAGGGTTTCTGATTCAAAGGTACCTGCTGGCAAAATTCTGCTGGGATTAGCGGCCCAACCCAGGCCAATAAAACACTGGGAGTCGTGTATTACAGCTGTCGGCCATTCTGCTTAGATTCAATAATGGTTAAATACAGCATCAACAGGATCTACAGTACAGCCTGCATCTAGGGAATGTCTCGAATGCAAAGTTTGCCGAGTGAAACTTATACAGCGACGGAGTAGTGGAATGGACTGTCTTTCTGGGTAGACAATCTAGCAGAACTACGGCAGCAACGCCGGATACGCTGGTACTCTGGTAACAGGATCGAGCAGCATACAGCCATAAACCAAGTCCGTAACTGGACTTACCCCTCCGCTCACTCAGCAGGAATCTTATCTCAGTGGTGTTGGCTGTCGGCACACTGACCGCTGGAAGCTGAAGCCCTTCGAGGCTGTAGTCGGCAGCTGCTCAGGATTCTGCAAGTTCTGCCACTGAGACATTCGGGACATCTCGTATTCAGCAACCGTTCAATCAGTCTGCTACAAACCTCTTAGTCCACAGTTTAGAGATTTCCTCTGCTGCTGGGCAAAGCAGCACCCTTCCCTTGTGGTGGAGTAGTGCCCTGTTTGCTAACTCGACAAAATCATAGAAAACATTAGCTTAAGTACGACTGGCAAAATGTTGTCAAATGGTTTAAAATGTTCGCTCCCGGACAAGCCCCAAATGTTGTTATGTGAGAGAAAATGAACAAAAAGGTGAACTGAGCTTTTTCCATATAAAACGAAATTTATTGCAAAAAATAAAGCTAATTGCTAAGTCAAGGGATAGAAAACAAACTGTAAAAGTGTACAGGCTACTCATCTCAGCTGGTCAAAGCTCCAAAAAGTCAGACAGAGAAGCAGACTGATGTAGTCCTTTGGCTTGCTTGCAGGCTTGAGGTTGCACAAAGTCCACAGTATAAATACAGCGAGGCAGTGAAGGTCTTGAAGAGTCTTGAAATTAATACTACTGGAGTTTCCATTGGGAAGAGGAGGGTAAAGTCCGATCTGGTATCAACAAACGAACAAGCTGCTACACCATCGATTTTAGCAAGAACATATAACTGCGGTCGTTTTTCTTCACCTTTCAATTATTCGACTGCAACACATGATGGGCTTCAATGTCAGGCTTTTTGTCACTCTCTATTTTGTCAGCGTTGGTTGGGGCTGTTTGTCTGTTGTCAACTGAGTGTCGGTCCGGTCCCCGCACTTGGTCCTTGCATATTTTCTGAGGTTTCAGCCTTTGTTCAGTTACATCTTATATGGCCTACTTCCCCACTCCCAAAACATTTTATCGGTCCTTTCGTATTTTGTCTCTCAGCTTTCACTTTTCAGCTCCTCTTTAATTGCAATGACAGCTTCCATGAGTCCTGTGAACTCTGATAGGGTTGGCAGGCTGCTATGTTGATCATGGGAGTCTACAAATTCTACAGCATCATCGTACAGATCATCATCAATGCCAACTTGCCTCATATGTTTTGACTGTTTCATTCGTCCAGTTTCAGAATGCAGGAATGACTCAATATGAATTGCTGCACCGAGTTCTCTGGGCTGATTCCTGAATAAGTTTGCACGGATTTCTGCATCAGGGATTGCCCAGCCAATTTGTCAATGGCTATTGGGTCAAGTTCAGGGTACTCTTGTTCAGTCAAGTCTAGGATGGATTGTCCTAGATCTGCTAGTGTTTCATCTTTCATCCTTTTTCTATATTTCAGCTGGGTTAAATGTAACTCAGCTTCGCCCAAAGAACCAAAGCATGCTTCCAATATGGCAACTAAAGTTATCATACTGCATCTTCTCAGGTAAGCCATAAAAAGAGGAAGCAAGTTCTGGGCACAGCCTCTCTGGGAAGTTGCTGTCAGGAAATGACCCTTTTCTGTTGAGTCCCGCCTGTTGATTGCTGCGCAGTGAGTAAAGTGACAATAGTAGTCATGCCAGAATCTGCTACCATCATATTTGTTAGGCTTCACAGCTGGGTTTTCCAGCCTGGATCCCCTTACTGGATTCTTAGAAATCCTATCTTCCCTTCTGCAAGGCAGGTGAGGTCCTCGATATTGTCTGTTTTCTTCCTCACCTGGGCTGTTTTGTCATCCGTCACTAGATCAAGATGAGCAAAGGAGGGCTGTACCTATCTGCATTTCCAGCAGGAAAAGCGCCTTCTCTGTAACTGCCTTCATAGGCTCCTTTGTTTAAGTACAGAACAGCCGTGGTCTCAAGGGTCACCCACTCCTAAGATTTGGTAATCTTAGATATTTGCCACTTTCCTTTGGTCTAGCCCAAGACATGTAGCGATGTCTCTCCTCAAGGGAGCCCTCTCTGCTCTGTCGCAGGAAGCTGCTTTCTAGTCGGTGTGGGGACTGCATTCTATACTTCTTCTCATTTTGAAGCCGGTTTCCCAGATTTAACCATGGCCTCATGTTAGGGGTGCTTTAACCGGAGCACTGCCTGAAAAACTGCTGCTAGGGAAACGATAGTTAAGGTCTTTTATTTATTTAGTCCCTTTATATATTTTTTCTGCCCATCCTGCCCCTTTTCCTAGTCGCATCATAAGCTAACATGTCATATCCACTTTTGCCAACTACAGCCTTCCACGGTACTGTAGTTTCCCCTTTGATCTGACGTTCTGCTATAGGACTGTTGACCTTGCCTTGAGCGCTTTCTGTTTACCTTCAGTGAACGTGGTTACTTCCTCCTTGAATTGTCCTGTAGTCTGCATCAATTTCTCTAAAACTCTAGTTTTTCACCTAGGGTTACTCTTTAACATTTATCCGTCAAAGTCAGAATATCATCTTGCACATGCCAGCAATGTATCTTACCAGGGAGAAGTGGTGGCTGAGCCGAGTAATAGTTCACTGCTGAGGGGGCCCGTAAGGGTTTCTGACTGAATTGTACCTGCCGGCGAAGTTCTGCTAGGATTAACGGCCCAAGGTCAATAAAACACTGGAAGTCTTGTATTACAAGTCTCTGCCATCAAGCTTAGAATCTATAATGGTTAAATGCAGCATCAACAGGATGTACAGTAACAGCTTACTGCTAAAGAGCTAAAACCTGGATGCTCTTACTTTTACCAGAATGCTAACTCTGCACCACACATCCACGGAATGTCTGGAATGCCAGGTAAGCCTACTGGAAGTTATACAGCAATGGACTACTGGAATGGACTGTCTACATTGGACTGGGTAGACAGTCTAGCAGGACTACGGCAGCAACACCAGAGTCTGTATACGCTGGTACTCTGGGAACAGGATAGAGCAGCATACAGCCATAAACAAAGTCTCTAACTGGACTTACCGCTCCGCTTGCTCAGTGGGAATCTTGTCTCAGTGGGTTGGCTGTCGGCAAGGCTCCTTCATGCCAGATTTCAAGGTCACAGGCTATGTCAATTTTGTGAAGATTTTTTAAGTATCATTTTTTACATTTTTCAATAATATTTGACACGCATTGTACCTCAACAGCTAAGCCATTGCTGTACCTTATTCCAGCCTATATAAGAGTCTGAGACGGCTTGTGTCTATCGAACGATGATAGGTAGGTGATCAAATGACACATCAAAAATTTGGGGATGCATCCTGATCCTGGCTGCACCTCATTAATAATGCACTTATCTAATTTCGGTTTTCTAAATGGATCTAGACGTCTGATTTTTGGTACACAGGGACAAGTATCGGATTGAAGTGTTTAAGAAAACATCACCTGATCAGCACATACTATGCCTCATTAATTATGCATGATCTAATTATGGGCTAGGGAATGTAGCAAGAGGTCTGATTTGTGGTACACAGGGATAATTATAGGAGCAAATGTTTTTGACAAAATGTCATGTGACATGATAACTTTTTACCTCAAATATAGTTATTTGCCTATAAATCAGTAACAACGAGGGCTATACCCTTCGTATTTGGTAGGAGGTATCCTGTTCCCAATTTATTATGTGCGCGCATATCTAATTCTGGGCTATCAAATAGAGCTAGGGGTCTGATTTTTGGTTTACACCGATAACTATGGGAGTAATTTTTTTTGACAAATTTCACTTTACCTCCAATATTTTACCTCCAATAACCTTTGACCTCCAATATGCATATGTACCCATAAATCAGTGACCAAAAGATATTCACACTCTTATGAAAACGGACCAGGCTGGGTCATTTTTATTAAAAAAACATTTGTAAAAAATAATTGCAGATTCATCTTGGTCGGGTAGCAGTGACTCACATTGTAATCTGTTTGACTCATGTCAGACTAAAATTTGTTTGCATTGCTACCGGAGTACCGTCACATAACCATCCAAAGATTTTGTCATATGGCAAGAAAAATGCATTACTTATCTTTTAGGCAAACTTACCAATATATGTTATTCGAATCTTTGGCTATGAGTTAACATGTCCTTTGCCTATTTGCTTTGTTACAGTGTTGATGTTGCTAATATATCTGCGGCGTTGATTGTCAGCACTACCGTAGGTTGGCCAATCACTGGTGGCATACCTGCTGCTCTCAGACTTCTGATCAGTTTGCTTCATTCTATAGGCCTTACAGTTTATTGTACCGTTTATCGAATAACCGGGCATGACCAAAACTTCTGTCGTAAGGTTGGTTTAAAATTGATAAAACCAAAGCCACCTGTTGACTTGCGTCGTGAACAACCAGCTCCAAGTTGGCTGTATAAACCTGAAATATTGTATAATGATTTGCTAAAGCTGGAAAACATAAAGCTTGTTTTCGGCCTGGATATGGTAACATCAAGCCCTGCAGCACTTATCCAACGAGAATACTTTCCAAGTGCTGCATTCTGTGTTATCAATGTATTCTCGCATGATACACTCGACTCCGACCTTGATTATGACCAAGGTGAACTTGAACTTTTGAGGCAATTACATTTCCAATTATCTAAAGATTGTTCTGCCATATTTTCGATAGGTTCCTCGTTATTCCAGTACTTTACCTTAGAGTATCAGGCCAAAGAGAGTATTATCAAATTTAACCATTATCGACTTTTACATTATCCAGATGAAGATAATTTTCAGCAAGAAGTCCCCTCATTTCTGCCAAGCGGCGAACATTTTCAGATTTTTACACTAGTTGATGAAAACGATATAGCACACTTGACCAGTGATAGTATCTTAGGTAAAGCTATGTATGCCATGGCTCAAAACTTTTCAAATATGGTCACTGATCCACCCAAATGGAAAATTCTAGGTGTTCGGAAAGGATTAGAAGATGAAGTCATTTTACATCTAAATCCCCATCCCAGACAGAAAATTATATTTAAGCCGTTTCCGACGGCTGATATTGATCAGGAATTGAGGACCTCGCATCTCGTTCTCGTACCACCATCGTCACCAAATTCCGTAGACCTTTCTCTCAATGCCATGGCACAGTGCAAACCAGTGATCATTCCTGCAGGGTCCCCATCACATGCACCAGTTAAGCAGTACCTCCGGGAATATGAAGCACTCATAGCTGTTGACATGCAGGAGAGTTTTGAAAATCTGACAGCAAGAATAATCGACACGATAGTCAACTATAGGGTATGCTTGAAAAGAGCAGTTGAAATAAGAGGAAAACTTAAGCCAGTTGTCGCTAAAGTGAAGGGAATAATGAGGCAAATGATCATTGACGTCATAGAGCAGCACACAGACTCCGTATGTGAGGAAATGGAGGTATCAAAAGAGACCACCGTCGAGGAAAACACTACAGGTAAATGTGTCATTAACATAAGAGTAGTAGTAGTAATATTATCTATCTAGTAGTAGTAGTAATGCATGCAGATAACGTACATGACCTCGGACCAGAGGGCTTGTGAATGGCATATTAAAATTCAAAGAACACTGTCATAAAACCTAGTTTTATGTACAAGTTTTTTTTACTTGTTCTCTCCTTTGGTCCTGTGTTTCCTCGCTGTATGCATTGAGTCATAACGGTTCACAGTTTTTGTGAAAGAAAAGTAAAATTTATTCACAAAAAGCGATTTTGATGGTAGATATATCGCCCATCAACATGAATCGTAATGTCTATACAACTGTAAATAAGTAAAGCAAATAAAAAAGTAAAATAGAATATTTTCAATACAAAAGAGAAAATAAATTCATGTCATCAATAATTATTACAACACCTTTGCTGTGATGAAAGCCGGAGGAATTATATAAGAGACCTTCCCACTCTCTTTTGATTTGTGTCATGATAGACTCATCCCAGTATGTTTCCTGAAGATAGATTATATTTGCCTTTTGTTCTCTCATCCATCTTAGTATTTTTTTTCTTTTACCAACTTCTCTCAGACCTCTACAGTTTATGGATAAAAAATGCAAATTACTTAGAGACAAAAATGAAAAATTTCAACCTTTATTTCCTTCTCTATCCTTTACCTCTTTTCCTAGATCCTGTTTTTGGCTTCTCTTGCCTTGTTTTCTATGCTGTGACTGTTCTTTGATTTTCTCGAGGATGCCGTATCTTGAGCGTCAGAGTGTGATTATTCACTGTAAGGTAACTGAGTTGAAGTTAATAGTCCTGTTGAACAGCACCAACGTGCTCGTCGATACTTTCAATTTCTACACAGCTTCCTTTTTCTTTCACAGATCAACCGTCTACTGGATATAGTGTTGACTATTCAAATACAAATCCTGGACCAAATCCTGCACGTCGCCATGGTAAGTATGACTGTATTCGCCTTTAGACAGAAATAAACATAATGAACAATTAATTAAGTTAAACACAGAGATAAAGTATACAAACTGCATAAGCAATATTCTGCAATAACGTTGATAGCTGCCATACGTAATGTTACATGCCTAGATAAAACTTGCCACGCAATAGAGTAAAGACAAAAAACAGACATCCAAAGGCCAAGTTATTTACGCTTTGTAAAGCGCGCAATATTTGCACATATTGTAATAGTCAGCTGAACAGGCAGGAACAATCATTTTGGAAAGTTAAAAATTGACCGGCACAGACGTCGGCGAATACAAATGTACCCTATTAATACATGTATGGGAGAAACGTTGAAATCAAACCTACTTAAAAGACCAAATGAGATTTTCTCTATAACTGTACTGTAACTTGCTTGGATTCAGTTCCCTTCAAATGTCACATAAAAGATTTTACAATACTCAATCGTTTCTTTGAAATACATCAATGCAAGTTTTATAACGTTTACCTAACTCGGGGTCAAACACAATGTTGAAGTCCCCGCCAACAAAAATATAATCGTTGGTATTCCCATATTTATGATTCCAACTTGTCATGGAAGGAAAAATCATTCTCCATCTTTGTGTTGGTTTTGAGCATACACATTTACTAATGTAAGAATTTCATCATCGATGTTCAAAGAAATAAGAATTACCTTCCATCATCGCCACACTTTATTTTCAATATTTCACAGTCAACCTTTCCATCCATTATTGCAACACCTTTGCTGTGATGAGAGCCGAAGGAATTATATAAGATACCTTCCCACTCTCTTTTGATTAGTGTCATGATAGACTCTTCCCAGTATGTTTCTTGAAGAAAGATTACATGTGCCTTTTGTTCTCTCATCCATCTGAGTATTTTTTTCTTTTACCCACTTCTCTCAGACCTTTACAAAAATGAAATTTTTCCACCCTTATCTCCTTCTCTATCCTTTACCTCTCTTCCTCTTTTTGGCTTCTAATGCCTTATTTTCTCTGCTATGACTGTTCTTTGATTTTCTCTAGGACGCTGAGTCTTGAGCGTCAGAGTCTGATTGTTCTCCATAACTGACTTGAAGTTGATAGTTCTGTTTAAGTGCTGACATGTTTTCTCTTTGCATCGTTCGAAGCGATTTCTGTTGTTACTTGCTGTTCCGTCCATGGCTTAGTGAGAACAAAGTCAATAATTTTAGGATGCTTCATTGGCAGGGCGTGATCGCCTTTTGTCGGCTGTAGATCGTATGTACTGTGGTTATGTCCAACCACGGAGTTGTCACTTCCCGTGACATCCAGACCAGCGGGAACAGCACCAACATGCTCGTCGACACTTTCAGTTTCTACATAGCTTTCTTTCTTTCACAGATCAGCCGTCTACTGGAAGTAGTGTTGACTATTCAAATACAAATCCTGGACCAAATCCTGCACCTCGCCATGGTAATTATGACTGTACTCGCATTTTGACAGAAATAACTATTATGAACAATTAAGTTAAACGGTGAGATAAAGTATACAAACTGCATAAGCAACATTC
>LD360540.1:0-14611 GCA_001465055.1 Ptychodera flava | reverse complement strand
ATATACGAAGTATGCGGTTCGACTTGTCCGATACAAAAGTGTGCTCAATACAAAAGTAGAGCGAGATATATAAAGGATGCTGGAGAATTGATTTTACAATTTCATCTCTACAACGTTGTTTTGTGAGTCGCGAGACTCACTCATCAGGAGACTAGACTGGAGTGAATCTGCATGGGCTAAACATCGCTGGTTACACAGATGGTGGAATTTTGGTTGAGATTGACAGTTGTTGCATAACAATATATTGCTGCTGCTATGAATATTCATGTTTACGGAGAGGACTGATTTACTTCGACATTGTTATGCAATAACTAGTAACTCCCGTATATCCATCGAAGTAAATTATTCCTCTCCATAAACATGAATATTCATAGCAGCAGCAATATATTTTTATTCAACAACTGTCAATCTCAACCAAAATTCCACCACCTGTGTAACCAGCGATGTTAGCCCATGTAGATTCACTCCAGTCTAGTCTCCTGATGAGTGAGTCTCGCGACTCACGAATCAACGTTGTAGAGATGAAATTGTAAAATCAATCATACGACAATTTACTGGAAATTCTAATTTGAATTCTAATTTGGAACCATTCCATTCCAATCTGGAACCATACTAAAATGGAATGGCAGGGCTCGAAATTAACGGTAGTCCCGCGTCCACAGACTACCAACTTTATCCTTGGGCTACCAAAGTGCATGAAATGGTAGCCCAAACGGACTACCAAAGCCTGGGACAAATGCTTGACATGCGATGCCCGTCACTTTGGGACGAGGTAAATGCAGTCAACATGCAATTATCCTTTCATCTGTGAAGAGGTTTCTTCCTGGCGACTATTACAATTTTCGCTGCTATGTTATTGTTTTCACAAGATGCAGAGTGTTTGATACCAGAATGTTTAATTGCTTTTCCGTGTGCAGTCTTTGCATGCCAGTTCCCACTATGCTGTTGATGGGCAGCATACAAGACATACCTGTGTCAAGTTTTGGTGTTTTGATGCTGAAATTTCACAAAACTGCCACTTCTGTATCCAGAGATTGTGTTATCAGTTTGATTTGAAATAGTAATATAAAACACTGTGTCAGACAAGCTTGGAAATCGTGGCTGAGTTGCGCTGTCTTTTATCTATGGTTGTCAATCAGTATCAATGTATTACAGTCTGTATGGAGAGACTCGGTTGTAACAAGGCATGCCAGTTCATAAAGATCATAAAAATATATTTTTATTTGTTTTTCTTTACTCAAGTTACAAGTTCTTTGGATGTATAAGCCGATTTTGAAAGTGATTGAAAGAGTTAAAAATGTACATACAGTAGCATAAATTAAGCGTTCATGACACATAACATAGGGTTTCTCGAGTGGAAGCTCCTATAGTTTTACTGCTTTTTTGTGTTGCTGAACCGGGGCTTATACTTGGACAAGTACAGTATCCCTAAGCTAAAATATGCACGGACTACCAGACATTGTCGCTGGGCTACCGACCTCAGAAAATGGTAGCCCAAGTGGACTACCAGGGTAAAAAGTTAATTTTGAGCCCTGAATGGAATTGTTCCGTTCCGGGTTTTATCATCTGCCGTAAGCTTAATTGTAGTGTACACTTGCAGGCGTTCTAATAACACACAGCATGCAGAAATATTTAGATGTAGCATGTTAAAACACAGTCCGTCCACAAAATTTTGTTGAGAGGCCTGTGCCTATAGAACAACCATTCAAAGTGTGATTATTTCATAGTTTATGCGACTAAAGTTGACAACTCTAGTTTTCTCCATGTTGCCCTGACTTAGTAATTCTTTCTCGTAATGATCACCTGTGAATCAGGTTATATGGATTGTACTTTTGGGGTACATTAGTTATATTTACATGTAGTCATTGAAGGTTTATGAGTGTATCATATCATACATTGGTTAGTTTTGTATGTATAAGTGACTTTCTACAATTAGGCTATATCAAAGCTGAATGCACAGAATTTGAACAATGTCAAATGAAATATTAATGAATCACCGGTGTTTATCTCATTTTGAACATAAGAAGTGCACAGTATAACAGACTCTCATAATCACCTGTATTTTGGTTATTTTTGCCTTTATACAATGTTCTGATGCATTCTTTTGGAAGCAATGCAAACTATTCTCTTTTCTCGTCTGGTTGAGAAACAAAGAAATAGTGCGTATTGAATGATGGAATTGTCCAAGCACTCTGCTTTGGTTCGAATCTATTGTTTTGAATGAAGGAGCCTGACTTCACATCAGAAAGGGGGCGAGAGCATGAAACAGACAAAGGTGGTCACTCTAATCTACCCCGTGTGCTCAAAGTACTAACTGTTCATAATAAAAGAAGCAAGGCTTCCATGTGTGTGTGACGTATAAAACATCTCTGTTTTTATTTTTCAGTCGACAAGCCACCGAGAGAACGTCCGAAATCGCCAAAGCGACCTAAAACTCCACCTCCGCCTACTAACTACAAAAGCTAAAGAGCGAATTTGTCATGGTAGTGACCGTAGACGATAATTGTATAGAATAGCCTGCAATGGATGGATGCGACTTATCGGTAACCACTGATTGCGGTAACTAACCCCGTGACGAACTGGACTATAGCATTGCTTTGATATATAACTAGTTTCTCTATATGTACTTGTAATTTTCTTTGTGCAAATTTGAAAGATTATGACATACTGATGCTTTGATACCTAAGTAGTTTCTCTACGTACTGATCAGCACGGCGTGAAGTGATGTACTTTTTATTTCTTAAACCTACTTAGTAAATGGCTTGCATCATATAGCGATTCTAGTTTAATCGACGAAGTAAAGAAGACGATTCAAGGCGAAACTTTATCTGTCCTTTATATCCTAACAAATGATATGTCTCAATTTAGTTTTTCGCTGTCGTCCGTATTCTCGATTTGTTAGAAGACTTGAAAGAGGGAGACAGCCTATAGGAAAAATAGTCATTGCGATCACAACGCAACTACAGGTTGCAGAATACAGGTGTATTATTTTCAGTGTGTCAGCTTTTCCCGACTAATTTAAACGTGTTTTGCTCAAACACTTTTCTTTTGTTTCTGTGTATATGTTCTTTTAATTCATGACGTCATTTTAGCACCTCTAATTTGTAAGTTTGTTGAAATACATCCACTGCTGAACCTATAGTTCTAGTTTTCATTAATTAAATGTAACATAATTCGTAGATTTTATGAATTAATCATTCTGAGAGAGAGAGAGAGAGAGAGAGAGAGAGAGAGAGAGAGAGAGAGAGAGAGAGAGAGAGAGAGTGAGTGGGAAGAGGAGAGGCGTTGGGTATTAAGGAGGACTGTTGTTCGATCAAAAATTTAAATTGGTACGGTGCGAACCTCACACGGATAGTTTGGAAAGAACCTCATGCATTGACAAAATGTCAACAACAGATTTCTCAAATTCTCTCATAACGAAATTCTAATACATCAGTGATTTTCCATTGTCCAGATGTGGATGTGGTTGCTCTTTCCCCTTTTTAGTTGTTTTAAATCAGTCTCCGTAAAACGGGAAGGTAAAACGCAAAAAAGTCCGTTTATTTAAGGTGACACAAATTCCAGGGCTCCCATAGAGAGCTAAGCCGAGCATGTGAACACCCTACATGAGCAAAAAAAACATTCGACTGAGCGTGAAAATGTCCTACATGAGCAAAAAGAACATTAGCCTGAGCGTGAAAACAACCTACATGAGCAAAAAAACATGTTGCATTGTGGGGAATTTCAAGACGGCAGCCGCCATGACAGCCAAATAATGCTTCTCAACGGTAGAATCGACCAAAATATGTACTCACCAGAGCTTTCAGTGCAGGCTGTCATGGCAGCTGCCATCTTGAAAATACCCACGATGCAACATGTTTTTTGCTCGTGTAAGGTGTTTTCACGCTCAGCCTAATGTTTTTTTGCTCATGTAGGGTGTTCACATGCTCGGCTTAGCTCTCTATGGGAGCCCTGAATTCTGTAGCTATCGAAAGGGCAAACACAAAAGAGAAACTGACTTCATTTGCAAGTTTCTAAGGTGTGAAGCCGTAAGAAACTTCTCCAGCCACACTCCATACTTCTGGTAATGATGTTCCTACAATCGCGACAGCATTGAACAAAGATCTTTCGATCATTAGTAATTGGTGTGACGAAAACACATTGTGTATCAATTGAGACTAATCAAAATCAATATTAAGTACATCTTCACAAAAGGGGTGCCACCTCAGTATGAAGTCACTTGCCGTTTCTGTGAATAACATTGACTTAGATTGTGTAAAGATTGAAAAAGTACTCTTACATTATGATCTGGATTGGTCTTATCACATATGTCATATTGAATCTTAAGTTAAGCCCAAGCTGTACCTTCTATCGAGAGTGGAGCGGTTTTGACTCTACGTTCTAGAAAAATATTTTACAGTAGCTTCATATTACCGTATCTTTCTTATTGTTCTAATGTTTGGGGCTCTACACCGGCTGCCAATGTAGATATTCTACAAAAACGAGCCATTCGTTTAATTTTGGAAATGATTCTACTGTGCCAATCGAGGATCTTTATTCCCGATTACAATGGTTACCATTAAGCCTTAAAGTAACATTAAGTAATTCATCCTTGATTTTAAAGCTACGAAAAAGCTCACACCAGACTATATTAATTCACTTTTTACTGAGTATCGTCCCATGAGAAGCTACGATCGGCTGGTCAGTATCTTTTACAGATTCCCAGAGCGAGAACTGAATTTTTTAGAAAGTCATTCCGAGTCACAGGTGCTAAAGATTTAAAAAAATTACCTCTTCATTTAAGAAAACTAGACAGTGTGGAAACTTTAAAAAAAAAGCCTGCAAAAATTATTTATTTACTCAGTTTCTAGAAGACAGATCTTTGTAATTCTAGTTTGCTTTTTAAAGTTTTTGTCTTTGTTTTTGCTATATTTTGAAAACGTCCCATTGTACTTTTCCTTGTCTCATGTCTTTTGTTTACTTATTTTTTCCATGTGGAAATGTTATTTTTATGTGTCTCGACCTCCATGAAAAGAGGTTTATTGTATAAAAAATATAGAGTTATCAAGAGCAATAAATAAAGATTAATAAAAAATAAATAATAATAAAAATAATGTTTATTGTTAGGGCCAAACCAAGGATAGATTTGGTCATTGGTGTTTACCAGATGATCATTGCACTTGTCACGGGGTCAGAATTCCGCCAAAATTAGCTTGGTGTATATTTACTAAATGTCATGATTGTTGTGTCACTATTTGACTATTTTTTTCGTCTGTCGTTATTTTGCCATTATTTTGCCAATATTTGGTCGTTATTATCTCAGAATTCAGTCATTATTTGGTTATTCAGTAGTTAGTATTTCACTATTTAGTGTGGATGACTTTATTTCGATTTTATATCATATTAATTATGCCTATTTTAGGTTATTAGGTCGATACTGTAATGTTAATTGAAATTTTTGCTCACAGTTCAGCTCATTATTATGTGATTATTTGTTGACCTACTTATTTAACCTGCCTTACTCATACCCAGAACGACATTGCTCAAAACGGCGACCTGGCTAGCAGAAGCGATTCGCAGAAACTACAAGAAAAGTGCTGATGGTGTGAACCATCGGTACCTCGGCGAAAATTGTTGTTTGGCTAAATTATTTGTCATCTGAAAAGTAACTGGTCCAAAAAATCAGAGACGAGACTGTCAAGGTGTTTAACCCACGATCTTAATTTGGCAAATTGTGTACAATATATTATTCCTGGTGTATAAATTCGTTATTTCTAGGAAAAACAGGACTTCATAAGAATTATTTACACTGTGAAGGGATGGGAGCAATTCTTTTACCAGTACCACGTTTCTGAATGTCTTATGTGTGGATGGCTGGAATTTCATTATCATTTATATTTTTTGGTCACCTAATCGTCGAAAAAACATCTGTAATGTCCCCATTCCATAGCAATCTAAGCGCGGCTACCCTCTTGAGGTCGGGGTAGCTATTATAAGCATACAAGAAATGGCATCATGTTCCTTCTCTCGAACCCAAGTCTGTGCTTGTTCTACAGAATGTGATATCTGAAACTGTAAGATCACGCACAATTTTCAGAACAAATTTTGATCCTATATATTAATTTCCGCATCAACTACCATGCCAAATGTGACAAAGATGTAATTTACCGAATTGTGGTAGAACTATGAAAAATGATGAAGATTTATTTTCGAACCAGGTTGAGTAATATGGCTGATGGGAGCTGATGCAGGGGGCTGTTGCTACCTTGGACGATACATTCGTCGGTGGCAAGGCACCGAACCCTTTGCGATGCAATGTATACTCAACCAAAAATATATTTTGTTTCAAGTGCGTATGAAGAGTTTGAAATGGCTGTAGCAATGTCTTGTTGCATACCAGAAAGGTCTACGACAAGAAAAATTTAGCAAAATTAATCTGTAGAACGTAGCAAACAAAACCAATTTCATTCCCCTGTACACTTTTCCGTGCAGTGGTATAAATCGGTACGCTGGGACTAGAGAGGGGACCGTACAGTCAGATATACTGATTGAACATAAACAAATTCAGTGATGTGAAGACAATCTGCCGTATTTATTACCAACGGGAAAAGTTCTTTTTAACCATTCAGCCTGTTAGAATATCTTTAAAACTGCAATCGAAAGTTATCCTGATAAGTTACAGTTTAGCCGGATCAACGGCCTGCAGCGCCTGTTCAAACTAAAAACTTATGCAACAATATTTCTGTCAATCCAAATCTTGACAGACTATGCACAAACACCTATACCTCTCCAGAATTCAATATCGCTTGTCTACTGCACGCCTGAATGGAAAACCGCCTCTCTAAACGTCACACAAAATCACGTCACACTATATAGTACTCCTATCATGTCCATAAAATAGCTAAAGCATTGAACTGACATTTGCAGGCCCTGGCTAATCCATATATTGAAATTAGCAAGGCTGCAATCAGACATATTATTTGGAGATCCATTTCTGACCACATGGAATTTCATGGAGTTTCATGTAGCTGGAGTTCCTGAGATATCAGGCGAGTAGAGCAGTTTAGCGGTGTCATATGACTAAACCAACATCACTGTTTCAAATGGAAATAGAAGTCACTGGCAATCGACAGTCTAATTAATGGAATGACAGTCCTTTGTCGATTTTATAAACTTAACATTAAAACAGACGTTGAACTTGCCAGCTATACACCTAGCGCTCTCTTTATAAAGTTTGACTCGACCGCTCAAACTGGCTACATTGGCAAGGTATTTGTTTTGCGATTAACATATTCGTCAGAGATCGGACATGTATGTTCTACAGCATTGGAAATATGCCCTTTGAGCTCTACGAAGAGCTGAATGGACATACTCACGTGATCACTGAGGCCGTTCGTCTCACATCTGCTACATTTGTCCACAATGGCTGATTCATCTGCCCGACTGGCGACGAGCGATGCTCTTGTGTTCTTCGTGAACGGCAAGAAGGTAAGTGGAACTTTATACTATGAAGGCATTATAGCTGTTGAACGAACCTCACACCTATGCAAACCAGGCATAGACGATTGGACTCACTGCTACACACGGCCAGCGATTGATGTCATTGTTTGCGCTCTCAGAATGGACAACTGGGCGGTCTGTGATGTAGGTCGGGAAGCCATATCACTGATATCAGCGGACTACAAATGGAGTCGAGGAATGAGATATTGGCGAACAGTATAGTAGTACGGATGCTTGAACAAAAATGAAACTACAGACCAATTAAATTAAATAACAAGACCCCTAAATGTCTCCTCCCTCACATCATACCGTGGTATGAAACGCATTTAGAGCGTTCGTCACTGGTTCGTATTCAATGTTCAAGGTGAAGGGTCATCTAGAGCGCACAGCTGATAATAAGTTCTCATACGCTCAAAAATGCAGCCTGTACGCTAATCAGTGTGGGCCTTTTCCCCCACTTCGTTCGTCGTCTACCATGACAATGTACTGGATGACCCGACTTCTCTGCGCTGTAGGGTTTCTCATAATACCTGTCAGGGGCGCATAATGTTATGTGAATGATATAGTTTCAATATACTTCGATATGATAAAGATAATCGATTCTCTTATATGCTGATAATACTGACACACTGCAGGTGTTTGAAAGTCCCACTGCTGCAATATTGTCTGATATCGGTCAGTAGCGAAAATCATGAAAATGCACTTTTGCGTATTCTGACACGTATTTCTTATCATAGTACACTTAAAAGAGCGGGTCGTCGGAACTGCGCTCAAAGGTCGTATTGACCTATATGACCAATGTAAACATTTGCAATGTTACAAAGTTCAACAACTTTATGCAAATATATGAATGAAAAAATAATCTCTGGACTGCGTAAAAAATTAGTTCAATTACAACTACGGGGACCACTTTGAAGTCGGGGACCACTAAGAGGTCTTAACAAACGTTGGCTATATGCTTGCCAGTTTAATGTTGTAGCTATGTTGACGTGATGTATCTAGATATTGTGCATGCAATATATTGTTTGTAAACAAGAAATAGGCGCAGTTGCGACGCCCCCCCCCCTTTGACGCAGCGCCGCACTCAGTCATCAAGAAATTACATATGTCAGATTTCGAGCGGCTGTGTCACCGTCAAATTATCAGACTCAGCTCGATGTTGTTCGACATAGCGGACACCCACGAAAAAGCATAATGTTTCAAGTTTTTCACGACATCCAAAGTCAGCAAAGTGCGCTATTGCCATTTCCTCCTTGAGAAAACCGCCCTCCGTCAATGCTTCCTTCGAAAGTATGCGAGAACGGTTGTTTTGGCTACGGCATACCAGAAAAGGATCGATTCAAAACACACATACAAATGGTTTTGCAGTTGTCATAATTATGAATGCGAGAATCACTGAATTATACACACTGTGAGCTGCTATAATTTGGCAGGTAGGTGATTGGCAGCTCTCGACCATACATGTAGCTAAAGTGAATACAATTTCATTTTACTTCATTCCCCATTTGATTGGGCAGTTTATGGCTGCCATTCCACCGTGAAGCTCGATTGGCACCAAAAAGTAAGCTGGCATACTGTGGTCGGTGTTGACCATGGTTGAAATGCACTTCATTTCGTTTTCACTTGTTTTTAGTATTCATTTTACTTTTGTCTTTATTTTTTTTTACGGTTGATTTGTAACATTTAAATAAACCACATTTTTGCTCCAAATATTTTGTTTGTTTTTAATACTTTCTTTTCTTTCTGAAAAATGTTTCGTATGTGTTTTAGATGAAGAAAGTGAGGTTTTTTGCTTCTAAAATTTTTGTGTTTTATTTGCATTCTAATTTCGAAGGTAATAGCACTAACGTATAGATATCATGAAACGTTTCTCGGATTCTAAAACAAGTTTTACTCGGAGCGATTCTCAAAAGATCCCTACTACCAGCAACGTGGGGGACATAATATGATTGCTGTATAACAGTTGTGGAAACCTCTCTTTCCAGGTAACTGACCATAATGTAGATCCAGAAATGTCACTTCTGTCTTATCTCAGAAGAAAGTGTATCCTTCATTAAAACTATGATTCGATAATAAACCACCCCGACAACGGGTATACCACGAGAATTTTATCAGTTCCTTGCACATTTGCACGAAAGATGGCGAGTGCATATGTCATGTATAGGGAGTGACCTTGTCAAAACCGACTGATATAGCCGCTACTGAGTTGGTTTATTTCTAATATATCAATATTATCATAATAGTTTATTGATATTGTGCAGTGAAACGTCTTAGAGAGCTCAGGCTCGCGCACGTTCCAACAATATATGGCATATACCAGCATTGTTATTTTTACGTCTCGACAATCAAATCGTTGTATCAATATACTGGTATGATATAATATTGCACATATCGGCTCTGTTTGTACAAATAGCCAGTTGCTGTGACTATTTTAATGAGTTTAATTTATTTATAATTGCTATATTATTTGTTATAAAAATGTTTAACAAGTCAACCCACTGTATATTCTATATGTATATATAACTCATTGCAATCTGGTATGTTCCCCATCGCTCATATTATTGTCAGCCGCAAACTCTACCCGTAATACTGATTAGTGTTGTAATGGTTTTGTCATTTAGGTCAAAATGATTGTAGCGTGGTAGGTTTGGTTCAAGTCTATTGTTTAATTCATTTCTCGTGTATATGTGACCATTTGCGTAAAAATATTTTAGTATGGTGAACGTGATACGGTGGAGTTATACAGTCTCCACTCTGACTATGGTTCCCGGGCCAGGAACTATTTATTCTCACGAAACCCAAATATTACGAGTAAAACACAAAGACATTAAGGGCAGCTTCTGTAAATGATCGAGACGTATTTTTGTATTAATTGACTTGAAATACGTGTCGACTCGTAAAAAGCTGGCATGCCTATGTCATTGAAGTTCCACTATAGTTTTATTAAAAATTTGTAAGCCGCGACTGTAACTCATATTAAAACATAAGAATGTAAGATCGATGAAGATGATTCCAAAAATGAAGCTGGAGCACAGTGCTATCAAAAACTCCTATTAGTTAAAACTGGTTTCTTCAGCGTATTAGATCAAAGTTTTCTAACTTCAGTTATTCTAATGCCAAAAATAGTATATACCTCTTGAAATTCAAGAACTCAATATCTGACAGCCTTCAATTGATTTTAAAAGGAGATATCGATAATTATTTAAGAACGCATGTCAAACAGCTATAATGGTGTAGGAAATAATACGCACGAGGCTTAATTTTCAAAGAAATGCCAATTTCCTTGACAACACTATACAGTACGTCTTCGAGGAAGCAAATACAGCTGTGGTGAAGGAGGCTGTGGTGCATGTACTGTCATGTTATCAAGACATGACAACCAACAGAAGAAGATATTGTATCCTTTAAGACATCAACTGAGATAGCTATCCTTGAACACAGTCATCCTTGTTTTTATTATAATAGTAGGCTGAGAGAAATATTTCTCTTTTGGTCGGTAGGCAACTAAAATTAGTTTATTTCACAACCAATGGGAATGACACTGTCAGATGTGAGCTCTTAGGAATAAACTTTAGGCGCTAGGTGGGCACTCAATTTTTTATTTATTTATTTATTTAACTATTTTCTCAGCGTATCAATGTACTTATTACTCTCGGCAGACGAAAGTCCCAGCGGAGGGGGAGGGGTTATAGATTGGACTCTTCCGTTCGCAGCCGTCATTTAGCTATGCTATGCCTGGGCTGATTTCATTCAAGATTGGTTACAAAGGCAAAAACTGTAATATAGGTATGATATGCACTTCAATTTCTCATTTACTCAGCTCACACATGTATACTGCACAAGGAGAACTCTACTTGTCAATGATTGCACCAAGAAGTGTTATAATACGAACAGGGATTGACAGCTCCCACAACAGTTGATCCAGCGGGGACTATGTCATTAACGATGACTTGTTATTTCCTTCATGACGCTCAAAGACACCATGCAATCAATGCTTGCTACACTCCAGTCTGTGCTGTCCATGGAATGGCTGTTACAACAGCTGAAGGGATTGGTTCAACAAGAACTAAACTACACCCAGTTCAGGTATAGTCTCTCATGGGTAGAAAAGTGAGTTTTGTCGTAATCTTTCTTGTTACATGAAAAGTTCTTCTTTTCTCAAACCACTTTCCCGGTAATCATTTGTTTTATTTTTAAGGATAACCTTGTACTGATTTGTGAAAATAAAAATGAAATTTTTAATTTTTTAGGGGCCAATTTTCTCAGTTTTGGTCGAAATATCTTTTCTGAAACTGCATGTCCGATGGCTTCCAAAGTTAGTCTGTAGGTACCTATGGATACTACTTTCGTCAAGTGATGATGAACTGTGGATCAGTAAAAATTGCGCCAGTTTTCTTCTTTATCGTTTAAATATTATTTTAATTACCACTGCTCATCCGACAGCTTATTAAGTTTGTGTGTAATTTTCTCCTGCTGACATTATTCTGCCCTTTCAAGTGATGGTGAAATTTGCATGTGTGAAGTTGAACTTATTTCTTATTTTTGATCGTAAAGCTGTTTCCGATGTGGCAATATTTCATTTAAGTGCAATGGTCGATGTTTTCTCTTGAATAGTGTCTTAATATTACATGCCTAATATTACATATTACATTATTAAATGCTTCCTGTTGTTAAAATCAGGAACGACTGGCAAAGGCTCATGGATTACAATGTGGATTCTGTACACCGGGAATGGTAATGTCCATGTACACATTACTGAGGAACAACCCACAGCCAAACAGCGCTGACATTGAAGAATCTCTCGTTGGAAACCTGTGTAGATGCACTGGATATCGACCGATAATAGAAGGCTTTAACACGTTTTCACAGGTACGTGAACCGAATTATCTGGGATTGTGTCTTATTACATATGAGAGTAAATATTGAAATTAAAAGTAAAAGTATGCACAAAAATAAATTTCAACAACTTTGAGGCATACTAGTAACGTTAAGCGTTTTAGAAATTCATTGACTTTTTGTGAAAGTTATTGTGATGTAACTCATCATTTTGACTGTGTTTGTTCTTTTTTGTTTCCTTCTGTCTACATCTGTGAACAATTTTATGCACAGCACGTATCACATTCTTAGGGCAATGCCATGACTGAAATGCTTTTGTATCTATTGAGGCTGGTAATAAGAATCATTTTAAGAGTCATTGTCCAAAGTAACATACTGAAGTACGTAGATATATTGCTATTATACTAAATTATGTACTATGTACTACTGAAATTATGGCATTTTGTCATGGTCAAGGTCATTATGGGGGAATGAGTGAAAAAGAGCTGAAAAACTGGTGGGAATAAGAGTGAAAGTTACATGAAACTGTTGGTCAGCCATGCTGGTCGATATTCAATTTGCGATTTACGATTTGCCACAAAAATTATTCTGTAATCGTCGATAGATGATGGCAACTCTTTGTTCTTATTTGTATTTTCGTACTAAATATTTTCAGAATGGTTGCTGTGGAAACCCTGCAGCCTGTCAAGGTCTAGGAGACGATGACAGCGATGTAAGTGAGAAAAATAACTGTTGATATTAGTATAATTCTACACATGGAATGATAAAAGTAACTTTTAGCCGCTTCAGTTCGTCCCACCAACATTTTCAAAATGCCCTCATCCTACAATTTTTTCGAGTTATTCTTTGATCACTCAAGTACTGATCGAGGAAGTAGACCTCCTGGTCCTCGGGGCCACGAAGGCTGGTCTTAACTTTTGCAATATGGAGGTTGTGCACAGGTATTTCAAATCAGTAACGATTAGTCGTGTAGTAGTTATCAGAATACTCCAGACACACACTTGTGAGATTCGCTTTACTGATTGCAAATGCTTATGTTCATTATTTTATGCCGGGAAAATTAGTAAAGGCCATAGCTTGTTTATATGACGTGCTATGTTTGCTATCCCGCTTTGGCTTCATAGCATGGTACAGTAATAAATACATGAAAAAATCAGGATGTGACATAGTTGTTGTCTTTGAAGGATTCATGTAGATTATTTTGCTAACTCGAAAGACACACTTTATATGGTGAAGTTGCAACCTAAATTACTTTACCTCTAATTTTTGCATCAGCTATTTTCACACTTTATTTGATTTTCATCTTTGCTTGCAGATGGTGTCTGGCCTCTTCACACCAAGTGACTTTGCACCTTATGATCCAACACAGGAACCCATATTCCCTTCTGAATTACAGGTACTATTCCCATAGAATACTGCGACATGGACGTGCCACGCCTTCAATTGTTGATGGAGTGCGGAAGGCGTAGTGGTACTGTTCTGCTGGGGTGAAATGATAAGGCAAATGGTTTTTATCTATGGTTATGATATCAGAGCGAATAATACATAATCTTCGGGAACGTTGTTCTTTGAGGAGAAAATTATGCAAATGAATCCTGCCGAGCGCCCCTGTCCGTTATCCTGCCAAGTCGGTCAAAACCGGCCCCTTTTTCCGTGTCTACAGAAGATAGGCTCTCCTGCACGCTTTCCTGCCAGGCATTTGGCGGGAAAATACCGCATTTTCGGGGTACGATTACCGACCATATACGTGTTAGACTTCAAAAATTTTTGCATGCCCGTATAGAGGGGCAACCACTGATGACGTTGTGTCCAGAAAATGACGAGGTCACGGGCGTTGTTTGCCCCGGGGGACGTGCACTTTTATGCCCTTTTCTAGCTTACTTTTGCGGAAGTAAAGCTCGTTCGCCGGCACGCACGGCCACACCGGGGAAACATCACCTCTCTCGTGGGTTAGTAGAAGACCCAGGGGTTAGTGCTATGGGTGCGGCAGCACCCTCAAACCTGTCCTGTTTCCCCTGGGTCGTGTCACTTGGCCACGTACTTTGAACGACTTGGAAGAGTCGCACAGTGCAGTCTGCTTTGACGTAGTGTCAACGACATAGCTCCGCCATTGAAGGAAGGCGTGTACGTAGTTTGGCCAGTTCAGTGCACACTTAGCTCGTTAGTGTTACCGTTTCCTAACAGGTTAGTTGTGCAGTTGTTACTAAGGTGCAGTTTTGTACCACCTTAGCTCTGGACAGTACAACTGCTCTATGCACTAACCCAAACGACAGATGGTTGGTACAACGTCTACGTC
>LD360535.1:33005-53246 GCA_001465055.1 Ptychodera flava | reverse complement strand
TGATTTAGGCATGATACGTACATAATATGCGCAAATTGTCCGAGTCGAAGTATGAAACGTCTAAGCTCAGATGGTAAACAAAATTATGAAAAGGCCTCCCAGAAAATAATAATGAAATGTGAATTTGTCGGTAATGTTGGAATGTCCAGGAATCACTCATCAGGCTCTACATAGGTAACCATGCTTTTAGGCCATCTGCACATTGCAGGCTAACCTTCGACCCATAAAACATTGCCAGCTGTACTCATGCGCTACATCCGCTATTGCGGATTGCGAAGAGGAAACTGGCGACGAGCAGTATAGTAGCTGAAGCAGTGGAGAAATACTAGAAAATTCAACTTTATATCATGTAACTTTATATCGGATTCATATTTATATAAAGCTGCGACCAGCAACCATTCGGAGAAGAAATGCTAGTTAAAATGTCGACCGGTCGTGAAGAAACATGCAAAAAAATCTCTCCTGAAAGCCACGCACGACCTGCGGCCGGCACAACGCCACTGCAGGTTTTGAAAGAAAAGTCAGTGAAAATTCGTCCAACTTCTGGTGTCGGAAAGAATTACAACATATCCGGCTGGAAAAGATTGGTGGGAATTACCATGTCACGCATGCGTGTTTAAAACGGTCATGACCAACTCGAACGGCGCATATTACAAAAAACCCGCGACGAAAATTGAGTCGCACGACCGGTCGTGTAGCGTGCTCATTAAAATCGTTGGTTCATTTTGGGCCACATATGCAATTTTAGCTAGGATGGCAAAATCAGGATACTCCTCTGTAAAATCAGTTAGCAACAGCTTGATATACATGTCAAAATTCAGTGCGATCTTGTGAAGTGTTTGTGAAACAGAAAGTGTGCCCTAGCTCTATGAACATCAATACCTGATGTATTGTTATGAGATTCAACAGTTGATCAAGCTGGTTGACCCCATAGTCAAGTGGACAGATCACTGTCTTGAATTGGGAATGTCACCCTCTTCTGTTATCACTAGCTTTGACGGTCTTGTGACTCCGCCCCACATGAAATTTCATATTTTGAGGTCTGTTTCACCGATCTGAAATATTGCAGTCCATCAGAAACTATTTGTGACTTTGCTCACATAGTTTTAAAAATACAAACAAAAAGTATTTGACCATGACAACTTCTATATTTTATTACAAAATATGTTCCCATGTTGGTGCAAACTCAAGTTCTCAATAGTATGTAATGTAAAAGAAAGAGAATTGTTTTGTAAATCTGGCAGAAAATTAGTCATTGTGAATGTAGTCATTACATTGAGGATTGAATGAAAATTACTTGTCAACCATGATTTGTAAATACACAATTGCCCTTTCATTCAGGGTACACAAATTATTGGAAATATGGTATCGTAATCAATATATAAAAGCAATCTGATTTTAAATTACATTGCCCTATTTGTAATAAACTTCATACCTAAAATATAAAAATGTTGTTGAAATTTTGTTTTTCTGACAAAGAGGAGATTCCAATCAAAATAAACATTTTTTAGCACAAACAACAGTTGACTGCTTTCACTAATGCACATTTTGATGTAGCAATGTAAAGTCTTAAAACGAGATCTTTTTGTTCAAATGTTCTGTGAATGTATAGAAACAGTAATGACATCAAAATACATGAACCACACTTAAAGTATCCCTTATCATTATATTACATGTAGTTCTTATAAAAAGGATGGTTTAAGCATTGCAAATACTGTCCATTGAATTTTTCAATCAATAAGGTTCTTCCTCAATACTTTCAAGTTGCTGCATGATGTCAGCGAGGTCAAAGGGTAAAGGGTAAGTGTCATCTGTATCTGTCCAATATGGTCGATAGTCTGGTGTATGCTCGGATGGTATTTGGCAAATATCTCGACCAGAAAATCTACAAATGAAATTACAGCAAACGGAAATTGGTATCAATCCCTGTGTATATTTCAGATATTGGGAAATGAAAGAAAATGCTGATTTCTATGTACGATCTTTGAACTCGGGGACCACACTTACAGCTATGCAGTAATTGTGCATGACACTTTCAACAACGAAGTGTTTATTCATAAGTAAGAGTTCATATCATTGGTATATTCTGGGAAAAGCAATCCAAGTTGCATCACTGCAATGATATCTTACATTAAAAAAAAATCATGACCAACTCGATTCCCAATAATATCATTATTCTATCCCATTCCATAGATGTAAAAGGTATGATTCAGAGCAATTTCAAGGAAAATGGCAATGACAAGGAAAGAGAAGGCTGATGTCTATTAAGTGCGCCCTCTACGCTGATAGAAAGAATCATCCTTGATATAATAACATTTTGTATAACACTTAAAATTTTAAACTAGTTCAATATTCTAGGAGAAATATCAAGAAATCATTAAACTGACCTAAGGAATTAAGAAATGGTGTGAGTTTGCATGCTTTCTAAAGTGGGATTGTTACTATTTACCAATATACCATATATGGTATATAAGACAGCAAAAACTTTATCTGAAGACTTGAAAAAAGAAACAAACCTGTTCATCCAATGGTCACGAGATGACTGTCTCTTGGTGAAAATGCACAGCAATTTTTGTATTACTGATTTGTTTTTCTCTTCCATGGCAGCATTTATGGTAAGTTTAGTCTAAAGGCAACCATAATATCATTTCCGAGGTCATTTTACAAAATAGTTACTAAAAAAGTACCAGAAAATGAAACATCTGAACTTATGTGCTTAAGATCATTGATGGTATGACGCTTTTTTACAAATTGTCAGCTTTGACAACATGTGTCTTAGTTCATGTAATAAATACGTGAATGCACCTAAAGTTTTTGCACAGATTTCCAGAATGACGGCTGACATTATGCACAACCTGGTGATGGGAAGCATTTTGAAGTGATTTCTCTGATATCTGGTCAGTAATATTGTGTATAAGGCTTCAAAACGAAGCTTTCCTGTGAAACAAGTACTGAAATGTTAAATTGAAATAAAAAGAGTCTATTTATTATAGTCATGACTGATATACGAATATTATCATTATGTCATGGTTATCTATCAACATTGTAGTAATTTTACTGTACCATTAATTCCATTTGTCTCCATTGACTTTCCAGTTCTTCCATGGGTTGTATCCAGTATTCACGTTCCTGGGAATGCTTGGCACCCTGCATCCAAAACTGGCGTAACCACTCAAATTCCACCTGTAGTGAGGTACATAGAGGATATCACTTACTTTTGTGTACAGTTCATCAAAAGTCCCTTTTGTTACAAAATTCAGGAGACACCTCAGATTGCTTTAACCTTTTTAGCAATGCAATTTTTCCCACCAAAATTATAGTGTGCAACATTTTACCAATTTTGTGAATTTTTCTGTAATTTTTTTGACAATTTTGGACCAAATGAACATCACATTTTATTGGCTTCAGATTTTTATCAAAATTTTAGGAAAAATTAGAAAAAAATTGACTGGTCTATATTTTGCTATAGGTGACAAAAATTGACTTTGCCGCTCAAAGGGTTAATATTACATGTGTATGTATGACATCTACTATATAACAAATATTCTTCTATTCCAGCTACTAATGTAAACTTCACAATGTTAAATTCCTGACAGACATATTTGACTATGTCATTATAATCATGTTGTTGCCTTGGTTTGGAGAAATCTGCTTCCCTCTTTGCACATAGTTCTATCTTGTAAACAACTTGGCACGAATAGAAGAGGACTTTCCTCTTGTTTTTAATCATTTTTGCCACAACTTTTCAACCGGACTAATGTAGACCTGGTCTCTAGAAATTCAGTATAAATACAAGCGCATTTTCTAACCAAACAGTCTCTGTTAATTTCACATTACACCCATGGAAACAAATTTTATGTAAACATAGATAAGACTGACTAACTTTACAGTTTGGTGATAGAATGCTTCAAATGTCATATCAAGGTAATCATTAGAATTCCATGAGGCAAGAAAGAAAAAATTAATTGTTCATCGGAATCGCTGCTTCTACTCTGCCCGATTGTCTGCAAAATCATACTTCTGCATTGCAAATACTTTGGTACTGCCGCTGGGGGCACCCTACACTTTGTCAGGTTTTCGTGGGCATGTGGGATTCTGAATGAGACTGTTGTGCAAACACTGACTGTACTGGTATATCGAATTCCCTATATGTTATTGTTGAGAAATATAGTGTGAATTCAATAACCAGTAGCAGTACCTTGTCTGAGATATTTCTGGTTAGCCTAAAGGGGGAAAAGATTATTTTGCCTCGTCTGCATCCTGGCAAAAAAGTCAGAGGGACCGTACATGTAACCATAAAAAAAATTTAAAATATTTTCGCTCATCGCTCTTGAACCTTGGTCCAAAAATCCGATGAACGAGAATTTTTTTTTACTGACCTAAGCTGTATCTTTTGGCCATTTTTTCAGAACTTTTGTTTTGTGGTTTCCTTACACTTTCTGTATTGAATCCCTAAACTGTAATTTAATGCCAAGTATTTAGCATATCAACACAACCTATATGAGTATAATCTCCATCGTTATTGTTGAAAATTGAATTCAAGTCCGGACTAGAATTCATTAATAAACAATAAACAATGATCACTACACACATACAAGCTGTGTTGACAAAAAGAATACTCGAAATTTCAGCATGACAAACGGATTAGGGTCAGACACGGTAGTTGATTTACAGAAGCAGAATATTGAAAAACTTGCCACAAGTTACAGCTTATGTCCCTTCAAGTCCATGGATAGAGGAAAACACAGTAATTGTGAAATCTATTCATTCAGTACATTACTACACACTAGTGTGAATTGACAGGATTGTATGGTTCAATTATAAAACACAGCTACTGACCTCATCATGGATTTCTTCTGAAAACTGAATGACTCCCAAATCTAGTGACTTCAGAGACACACAGCCATTTTCATTCTTGTTCAGGTTTTCAAGTGCTTTCTGGCTTTTCGTTTGGATGTCTGACAGTGAAGTGCACTGAAACAAATAAAGAATTGATTTTCCTCTAAAGTGCTTGGTTTGACATGCATGATTCAACCAAGCTTCGCTACTTACTCATTGTATATGACTAATAAACATTTATGCTAATATTTATACTGTGTCTCTGACAAGATATAGTCAGGATTAGTTGATAGGTATCTAAACTCATTTTATTCATTATCAAATGCATTGAGTTGTCGCTTTTGTATTGAATTATTTAATTCTCAGAACTTTCATTCTCAAATACAGTTCCTAACATGCTAAAAATGGTTTGTTTTTAGGGTTGTTTGCTTTAAAACCCACAGTAGATTTTAAGATCTGTTGCTAGAGGGCGCTGTCTATGGGAAGCACAGACAGCGCCCTCAAGCGATGGACCTTTCAGTCTAAACCCACCTGTGAAGGCATATTTTTGATCCGTGGTACAGATGATTTATTTTGTTTTGTATATCACAATATAGTGGCAGAATGGTAAAATTTGTGGGTTTATAAAAAGTAAGATATTGACGAGTTCTATCCATACCTTTGTCAGCCTGTGAGTGGAGCTAAATCTAGGTGTTGAGCCAGCCAATACACAGTGTAAGTGTGTGTCATTCATCGTATCTAACATGTAATAACATTGACCGTCGCACACTGGTGTCAGTATGGCAGGAATTTCTGTATTCCAAGCAACTTTCAGACCAACTTTCCAGTCCTCATCCTGCTCTGGTCTAGCACCTGAAAATATCACACAAAATTTTCTCTGTAGTTAGAGAGAGGTGTGTGTTGTACAATAATACACATTCAACAGAATGACTTCCATGGTTACTTTTTTCACACCACAAGGAATCAGACTACCCATAACTACTCTGGTATTCAACTTGTCAACACAGCCTATAAATGACTGTCATTAATAGAATCTCACATACCAAGGACCTGGGATCAGATTTCTCACACTCGTTGGGGATATTTGGCTCATACGAGCTTGGGATATTTTGTCTCACACGATCTGATCGTGTGAGACAAAATATCCCCAACTCGTGTGAGAAATCTGATCCCAGGTCCATGGTATGTGAGATTCTTTTTTCTCACATGACTGCAAAATGCGTTCAATTCACACTGGAAACATAGAATGTTTAACTGTATCAGCGACTATCCTACTTCGTGGCCATCTAGTATGCCATGTCACTAATGCGAACTCCGTTGTGAGTTCCACTGCTGATACTTCAACTTCTGCTACGGACGAGATGTCCAACAGAAAAATTTGCTATATGTTTCAAGTGGCCTATGTTCACCAGTTACTTGGCAAATTTGGCCGTTTTTTGTGAATCTGTCAGTGTCACAGACGACGTACAATATTATCCAAAATTGCGACAATGATGTCGTCTGTCCCTGTACTCTGACCCACTTACTTTTTAGTTCCAGTCAGTGTGTTACTCATCGTGCTTTTGGATGATATTTGTGGAACGACAGGCTGTTTATCATCAAATCAGAGCTCATGTAATATTTCTTCTGAGATTTCTGATTTCTGAAAAATAGATCCCACACTCGAGTGTGGGATCGATTTTTCCCGCACCCTCGATCGTACACTCCCAGTGGCCAAGATGTGAGAATATAATCTCTCTCCCAAGTACACATACAACAAATAACAAAGCCATCTAGCCAGGAGTTCTTGAAACATACAATTCTGTCTGATATAGCCTGTTAAATCATATTTGCATATGTTGAATGTTGCTTATTTATGTTTGAAGTTAAACCCTCATTCACATACTCAGGCAACAAATAACATTCTTCAATCAATTTTCTGTTTGACGATAGCTTTACAGAGAGAACAAAATATTCAACAACTTCAATTAAGGTAGTATGCTCCTCGAAAGTGAAAGACTTAAACTTTTGCTCAAACTTTATCTTTCAACCAATCTCTTTCAAAACCAAGAACAGAAATTGGTGATCACCATGCAAATTTTGTTACTAGAGAAACAAGTTACCCAAGATTTACCAATATTTGAAATTCAAAATGGCCATCATCCCTGTATTAAATCTAGGGAGAAAAATGAAAATTTTTGAATTTCGAAAAACTAAGCCGGTGAAAAGTTTTCTTACACCAAGAGCTTTAAAATGAACTCTCACAAGTGGTATATTAGAAAAGAATTGGAAAAGTTTGAGAGTCCGAATATTTGTCCCTGAGGTGCGATCTACCTTTAAACCAAAGGGTGTGGTGTGCTCAATTTATGAGACATGTGATAAATACTTACTGTAACAGGTATGGTTGTAAACTGCCACAGTGGAACCTTCCACCAAGTTTTCATCACTATGCCAACTCACAGCCAAACGACCCATACCATAATATGGTTCATCTTTAAGGTACACATCACTTGGGTCCATGTAGTTCAATAGAGTGATGTTAAAATTACTGTTCCTCTCTATCACATCGTCATCTTCTTCCTGTGTAGAATTTCCACTTGCAGCGGAGATGTCTCTGTAGTTATTATTCTCTCCTGCCACAAGATCTTCTGTCTTTTGTTCCACAGTTTGTTCACTTTTACTCCTACAAGCCAATTTCTTGACCATTAAAAGTTTGCTTCGCTCACAGAAAAAATTGTTCAGTTCTCTGAAGACACTGCACGCTTCCTCAATGTCATTGCTAGGGGGTCTCCCTGCAAAGGACCATGGGAGTGTAAATAGTCGCAAATTGAGGTACTTGTAAGTCAGTCCAGGCTCACCAATCAGAGTGCGGGATACAGGAGTTGTAATGGTCTTTTTGTTGATTTTGACTCTGTCCTGGTAAAGGTAGCCGTGATCACGTAATGTTTCAAAGGCCCACTGAATCCTAACATGCAGAGCAGAGGTTATGTCATCTTTCTGCTGCAGTACAAAATTTGAATAGCTTTCTTCTACCTGCAATGAACCAAAATAAATTCAGTTGAAACTAGACTGGTAGACATTATATACATTTTCAACCACATTGGCACTGTCAAGTAACACAACTTTGAAAAAGGGAAGCAAAATTTCAGTCATCCTAGAATCATCACTCATTGTTTTGAACTCTGAATTTGAATATCCATTGTTTTTACTGGTAAATACCATTGGAATGGGCCTACTCTGGAATAAAATGTCACACTGCGAGTACTATGATGGTCTATGTATCAGTGTTTTTGTTAAGGCCGGTACCCCGGTAAATGTTACCTGGGTTCCCCAGTCATTTTACCGGGGTTTTCCTTGGTATATCAATGCAATCAGATTTGGGGACAGCAGAAATGTTACAGGGTTCACAAATCATTTAACAATTTTCCCCAACCTGAACAAAAACACTGTCTATATATGCCAAAGATAAAATATGACAGGAGTACAAAGAAATACATACATGGATAAATGCGCAGATAGAAATATCTATGTTTCCGTACATGGTTTTGTTTGTACACTTGAGTTCGGGCTTTAACCCATTGCATAATAAACAGTACCTGTACAGTTATTAAGTCGGGTTACAAGACGTGTGGATTGACATTCATCTTTGTCCAGTGAATTTGCTTAACTCTGAAGTACATGTATTTGTCCATGTGTACATGTTTGAAAATGAAGCCATGTATAGTGAAGAAGTCACTCTTGAAATTCCAACTGCTTACTTCATTGCCATAGAACTACTGTACTGGTCTACAAGTACATATTTGTAATGATGTCATCATTACAAAATCATGTCACTGTGCAGTCTGATTGCTGGTTTACAGTGTGATTTGGTATTGCAGGTCATGCGTTAAAGCCTAGACTCTTTAAAAGCCATGTGGCAATGCAGTGTTGCTTTATACATGGAAATTGAGCGAAATTGCCAAGCTCAGCTGAACAACACTCCTTGCAGTTAAAGGTACATCAGCTGAAAGTCTTGTAGATCATGGGGCTGTGAAAGTGTCTTGTTCTAAACCCGAAAAATTCTCACTTACCACTTGCTCATATCTTTGGCACCATGGTAGAAAAAATTCACGCTGTCTTTGTAAATCTTGAATTAACCTCTGTTTCTATTGGAAAGAAAAAGAATCAAGAAAAAGAATCAAGTTTGAATTACTGACCATCATACTGATATTTGTGCACCATACTACATAGGTCAAGTGTACAAGTACCAGTCAAGTTATCTCTGGACATTTATGACCCACATACTTCCCATCTATTGGTTGGAGCTAGTGATATGTTTGGGTTAGTGTCTGCTTGAGCAATGTTGCGGGGGTAACTATGCAGGAACTAGTGTACAGGTTACTACTGGAATATTTATTATCAATGGCACAGTGCTAATATTTTGTTAGAAGTGGTGTACGTGTAAGCTTGAAGGTGTCAGATTTAAGTGCTTCAAAGAAAAAGTTTTGACAAAAATTGAGTGGAAATATAGTCTAAAGATTTACTTATGCAAATTTCAGAATAATGTTGACAAATCTGGGTCAGGTCATACCAGGAACCTACACACCAAATGTGCAAGCTATTAGACACATGTATTGGGAATGTTCTGACGTACGTGCAGACATACACTGGTTGACCCAAATGACACTAGTACCTGTAACCTGTAAATCACTTGAACACTAGTTTAGCATTAAGTATTTTGATTTTATAACACATGCAAGAGAATGGCATTTTGACTTGACAATACCACTGACAGGCAATTGTCAAAAATTGGGAGCCTGAAATTGGCTATTGACAAGTGGGACTTTTTTCGCCAATATTCACCACATTTCTGGTAAATAAACTGCTCTTCTTCCACTTGAATGAAGGAAACAATGTTCTACCATGTGAAAATTACAAAATAAGTTCCAATACGTCACAAATTCAACATATTGTATGCAGTAGCAAAAGCCGTCATACGCGGTCATGGGGTATAGCCCGAGCAATAGCATTGCGTTAGCCACGGCCCCGGACGCGTATTTTGGCAGATTGTTGTTGTCGATTTCAAGTATCTTGTGTCATGAATCCTTCCTTTTAACTAGCCGGACGTTATTTAAAGTTGATGATTTGTCAGGATGAGGTACTCATGAAAAATTACAAATTGATTCCGGGCGAGTATCAGGCGAGTTGGTATCGGGCGAGTTGGAATCGGGCGAGTTTGTTTTGGGTGGGTTGGAAAAGGTGTGAGTTGACTGGTACCCACTCTAATCCCCTCTATGGTTGGATTTGAGGATTGATCTTCACCGAATTAAGCTGATCAGGACTCTGGAGGGAAAATTTGGCACTGAAGGAAGTTTTGACCCTTCCCTATATCATAATATTGGTCTACAGATTTTTCAAAACAGTTCCAAGGCAACCACGCTAATACAGTAATCATTGCATTCTCGAGTGAATAGGGTAACTGCTTGAAGCACGGAGGGACCGTAGTTGACGTCACAGGCGCTCGCCTCGTCGGTTCGCAAAGCTCCTCGATACAAAGGGTTCGCGAAGTGACAAGCCTGTGGGTAAAGTAACCCCACAGCCTTGGGTCAAGTCTAGCTCTGCATGGCAGGGCTGTGTGTTTCCGGCGTTATACGGCCACCATCACAATCCGTATAACACCACACCACGGCCGTATAACGCCGGTAACACTCAGCCCTGCC
Source organism: Ptychodera flava (assembly GCA_001465055.1). Classification (NCBI taxonomy): domain Eukaryota; kingdom Metazoa; phylum Hemichordata; class Enteropneusta; family Ptychoderidae; genus Ptychodera; species Ptychodera flava. The sequence continues at coordinate 42,729 of LD360535.1, read as the reverse complement.
ATGCAGAGCCAGGCCAAGTGTAGCAAGTCATCCAGGTGAACAACCCCCACTTGATGGTAGAAACATGGAGGTGCCGCTTGTACCTTTATGACCATGGTATGATTAAAAACATCAGAGTTGTGCTTGAACATGGACGTCCATGGTTTGCACACAACGGACGGCCGAGGACGTGTACGTAAGCCCGACGTCCTTAGTGCAGTATTGCAGCTCTCGGTTTAGCTGCAAAATTGTAGCTCTACGGTGAGGCGATCGGTGAGTTTTGGTTTTTGCGACTTCGCTCACCAGTAGAGCTACAATGCCGAAGGCCCTGTAGCATTCAAAATAAGCGTGTCGCTCATGACGCAGCATTTTGATGTGAAATCCCATCTATTTACTGCATTTGGTCATACCGATTTATCACTACTGAAGACTAAACACTATACTACATCTTGTCATTTATGTGGTTTGGTATTCGTTCAAACACGTCGATCGCATTCCAAAAACACTGAGCGTGTTTCTGTGAGCTGCCATTACCGGAAGTTGGTAATGGCGGCTCCCAGAAATGTTTTTGGAATTCGATCGATGTGTTTGAACAGATACCAAACCCCATGAACGACAAGGTTAGTGTAGTATAGTGTTTAGTCTTCAGTAGTGATAAATCGGTATGACCAAATGCAGTAAATATGTGGGATTTCTCATCAAAATGCCGCGTCATGTGCGACGCGCTTATTTTGAATGCTACAGGGCCTTCGGCATTGTAGCTCTACTGGTGAGCTAAGTCGCAAAAACCAAAACTCACCGACCGCCTCACCATAGAGCTACAATTTTGCAGCTACTCTCGGTTTTGCTGGGTATAGTTTGGGTTGGACGGCAAAAACCATCCAACCCAAATACCCAGACAAAACCTCGAGCTACAGTACTGCAGCTACCTAAGTAGTTCAATACATCACATGGCGAGGATCACAGTCTGATCACGGAGGTAGAAAGAGACTACTACCTCCATGGTCTGAACTCTGATTTAGATCACAGTGCTGCAGCAGTGCAGGCAGGAGCGACTGGACATCCTGCGCTGAAATATTAAGGTTACATAGAAACATGGGAAATTACGCCACAGCAATACCTTCTCTCTTTTCCTTCTCTTCACTTCTACTTCTTCAGGTGAGTCGGTCGAGTGAAGTTTCCGTTTGAACATCTTTGAGTTACGGTTCTCTGCTCAGCGTCGCTGAAAACACCGACAACTTGCACTGGTCAGGCGGGTCACATGAGGTCATCGACAACTTCCGGTTTTGTTGAAAGGTATTTTAAAGTTAACCTGCACGATTGCGCATCAACAGACTCGTGGCGCTTTTTGTCGTTCTGGCATTGTCCCCAGTAGATGTGCAAAGGTGCTTGATATATTTTAACAGTTTTTCTTAGCTTTTCTTTGTCTGTTCCCTGTCCCTAGTCTGCCGCTGGCTGCGCTGTAATGGATCAACGCAGCATTGCCGTGCGAATACATAGCGTTGATCGCGATTCCGGGTTTGTTACTAAATGTAGCTGCACGCGCGCGACTTTCGGACAAATATGCTGAAATTCGGACAAATTTTGTCGTTGTATGCGCGGCTGTTGTTGCAGCTTTTAGTCTCAGTCATCAATTCATACGAATAAGTGTGACGCTAAATAGCCATTCTAACACTCGCAGGTTTTATTCTCGTCGTTTATGCGGAAAATGCGGACAAATGTTTATTTATGCATATTAATGAGAGAGAACAGTGACGTCATTTGCGATCAGCGCTATAGTTTTGCGGGCGTCCGTTTGTTTTCGTTTGTTTTGTATCGTTTATCAACGCACAGATACTTCCTAAGGAAATAAAAGTGCTTTTATACAATAAATGCCAAAAACATACATAGCATAAACTATATGGTTTATCTTATAGAGAAAAAGAATTCAGAAAGCTGCTTCGAAAACTAAGGCTAACATTAGGCCTATCCATCGAATAGAAATTTGGTATTAGTTGCAACTCTATTAAAAGTATTTGTCTACCTTGTCGGTACATTGGGCAGAGTTTGAATAAAACGTTGATCGTCTTCCAAGTGATTTTATAGGGTTACAACTTCTTCCCTCTATAGTCGAGGAATATTATATTATTATTATTATAGGCCTAATTATATTATTCTACATAACATTTCAATCGTATTATGCATATCTATCGAATCTACTTGATTAAAATTCAGTTTTAAATATTCTAATATATTAATTTTACTTGTCATACGCAACCCTTTTTTCATCTAATTATGCACGGTACAATGATCTGCATATGAAGCTTTTGATTCAGTGAAGTACGAGATGATCGACGTTTCGACAGCTTGATGAGTTTGTCAAAAGTATATTCTATGCTAGTCTCAATTTTCTGGGTAGCGGTCAGCTGTTTTAAATAAATCGAAATTTACCTTCTCTTTAAAGTTTTGTTGCTTAACATAGATTCTTTCAATATTTTGTTCGATGAATTAACCATATGATTATAAGACAAAAATCTTTTGTGTATCGAACTAATTCACCTTAGATTCCAAACGAGGGAGGTTAGCCTCGTTTTTATATAAAGGAAATGCTGTTAGCGAATCAATATAATGAGGGAATCATTATAGTAACACTTTCGTTCATTATTTTGTGTAGAATACATGGCAATAAGCCGCTGAATCGTATAGTTATTTGACCTTGGCCATTTGCCTTGGTTAGCTATAACGGTTACATTTGTTTGACTCGTCGTAACGTTTTTGTCTCTTCGTCAGTCGCCCAACTTAGTTTGTTTTGCATTTGAGCAACAACATGTTTGCGACACTGGTTTCGACCTACATTATATTCCTTATTGAGTACGTTGCACGCTGCCTCTGACCCAAGCGACGATAAAGTCTGAGCTCGCAGATGACCTCAACTGTCCCAGATCCTAATCTTGCAATGTGCAACTACGGTCGATAATTTAATCTTTGCACATTCTAATTAGGGACTGGTCACTTTCTTCAGCGGGGGGGGGGGGCTGTGGATCCATTGGGGGTCACTCTGTTTTGACTTTGGTGATGGAGGGTCACATGCATGTTTTTGAAACGCTCAATACGGGGGGGGGTCAGTGTGCTTTTGAGTTACAGCATGCAGCATGGGCTCTATGCTTGCATAAAATGCATCGTAATAGCTGCATCATTCAGATTTTCGGCTTGCCCTTCGGGTGCGTAACTTTAGGTCAGAGATACCTAGCCTGGATACTTTCAAATTGAAAGATTGTTTTGCAAAGGGTACAAATCATTATGAAATCTGCAAGTCACATGGAAAGCACGACAAAATCCTGATCCTTTTGAACTTTTCTGTTTTCTCCATGAGAACCCAGTATGAGAAAGAGCCGCTATTAGCTGTGCTTCTATGGTTTCAGGAATTAAAGAAAAGGTCCTCTCACACACTGCCCATCAGATTTGGCTTCAACTTATAAAATAGTTCTCTAGGGCTTCTTAGGAGATGTAATGGGATGGCTGGCAAGTCTAATTACCCACTGAAGTTTTTAATATACTGCTGTTCTCTCTTTGACATCAGTGATTGATATCAATTTATGTACAACAGGTCTGGACATCTAGTTTTGCATAGAAAGTCTGAAAAACATCCACAGCTCATTCAAAATATTGTATTCACGCTTTTAAATTTGGAAATTTGAAATTCCTAGCCTACAAAGGACAATCAACAATATCGGCCCCTTTTTGATGTCCGCAAAAAAATACCCCCCCCCCCCCCTGGCTGAAGAAACTGACCAGTACCGGTAAAAGAGTGTCCATTCGTTTTTAACAAATACAGTGTCCTTTCTACCTTCGTACATATTTCAGCTTGCGAGTACCTTGTTTGCTCCAAAACTCTGAAACTTAAACACGAAAAATGCCACACATCTTGCAGTGCATTGGTAGACTGCATGGCCACAGATAAGGTACGGGTCAAAGTTCATTGTCGTGACATGATAAGAGGCCCCGGATGAGAAGGCACTGGGCGTACGATTGTTTGACAAGTGAATATATCTATTTCCCACGCGCAGGCTGACCTTGTTACACAACGTTTAGTTGTACAAAGGGGAAGATGGCAGACCTGAAAGCTACCATAGAAGCCTGCAATGTAAAGTTTATGGAGCGTTACAGTTCCGGTGATATGAAGGGGCTTTCAGAACTTTACACAGAAGACTGCCAATTCATGCCCCCTGGAAGCGAAAGAAAAACTGGGCGTAAAGGTAGGCGGTTACCACGGTTTACGATCCTTTGGTACCTCCATGGATCGATCGATTTAATAATATGCTGCTGTAATGCCATTTGGTGAACAACTAAGCTTTGCAGCTTCATGTAATTATGATGTAAACCTGCGCTTACGACGGTCGCTAAATTTTGAATCGAATGCTGTTTGTGTTACACAAACAAAAGAATACAAGATGGTTCCGAGGTCGAAGGACCAAGGTATCCACACCGCAACCTAAAACTTCTTTTTACTCACTAGTATAGTATATCAACATTGCTTCAATGCCACTCTCTCGTATATGACTTTCTCTCGTGCATGATTTCTTTCGCGTGGGAGAGTTGAAGATTCCTCAGCCCTGTACAATTTGGGAAGCAGTAAGCTTAGCAGTCGACAGTGTACGTAGGGGGCGTGGCACGTCCCACAAGCCATGACGAAGGGTTGCATCGCGCAGGTGGTCAAAGTAAGATATCCCCATCCACAGGCTATCGATTCAGTAGGCTCATTACTAGAGCCTGTGAAATAGTTATTTAACCCTTGTTGTTGTTGTTACAACTCCTGTCCACAGACGCTCATTAGACGTCCGTGAGCACGACTAGTTTGTCCGGCAGGCTAATGCAGAGAACAACTGATATTGCATTATCCTGCTGGACACCGAATATTGTCCTGTTCAGGATGTAGTCCAGCTAATGAGCCCATGTGTTCTTGCTGTGCACATTATGTTGAGTATCTGTGCAACTCTCCCAGTCACAAGGAGATACAATTACAATTTTAACCAATTGACTGGGAAAGAAATTCCAGAAAACTTTAAGATACACCTCTTTAGTTTCTGATCAGTGAAAAATAATTTATACCAGCTCAACAAGCTACAAAGAAAGCCGACAGAGAAATAGGGAAATGAGTTCATAAGTTCTTATGAAGCTTTACTTTGGAAGCCATATGTCAGAGTACACCTCTAAATACTTTCCAAATTTAGAAATACATGCTTTACATAAGCTTATGTGTGCATAAAAAGAAAATGTTGTGAGTTAATAAATTTTTGAAACATCAAACAAATAAAGAGAATGTTTTTACACTTCTTCACAAAGTTATACAGGCAAACCATATATAGTCATTGTCCATATGTTAAGAATCAACTAAAACTCCCAATATATATGGACAATATCATCTGTTCAATTGATTGCTCAGTACAACTCAAGGGTGCATCCATATTTTCAATCTGAAAATGCTGGATTTTTGTCATCACTTTGACACTTACCTGACTGCATCGTCATCTTTGGTTTATGCATTTTATTATAAGGCAATAACTTTTCTGTCAGGATTTTGAAATGCTGTTCATGGTTCAAAGGTAATTCCCAAGTAGATCTTTGTTTCAATCATGAAGAGAGCTCACAATTGTATAAACAACCTCCTCTGTTTCACAAACACTGATTGCAGCTACCTATTATTATTTAGCTACCTATTGGCTATTAGGGGTAGTTAATTACTGTAATGGCACAGTAACCCAATCTTTACACTATCATTTGTCAGGAAAATGCTTCCTAAACTCTGAAATGCAATTCTGCTACGAAATTGGTAATTTAATAAATAATGAGCTATTGCCTAATTTAAATGCACATAGTCTTCAAGGATTTTAAGTATCGAGAGATGAAAGCCTCCCTGCTGCAGAAAGGCAAGAGATTTAATTGTTATCACACCCATTAGCTTTATTTTTGAACCATTGGCAGGCATTCACTCTCTGTATTGACTATACAATTGATCATGGGATGTTTTATACTATAATTGGCATAGACAAGTGAATCTATATGGTCCCATGAAATCCAAGGGCTTAGCAAGCATGACTCAGCACAAAATTTGCCTTGTAAACATCTTATGTGAAGTAAAATCGTCTACTGTACAAGTACCTTAAAGGTGTATGGGCAAGACAAAATAGTGATAACAGGTAGTTGACAATTACTAGGTAGCATAAGAAAACAAAATTGAAGGCATGATTTACATCACCAATGAGATGGAAAAGAATGGTTCTTTTTTAGGTTACACTGTTCTTTGTTTTTAGGCCAGGTCAAGTCAGGTCAGATCAGTCACATGATGCAACAAGTGGCCTGACACTCAGGTCACGCTCCTTTGTTAACATTTCTATTATGCTGGCTGTGTAACATAATTGTATTCAATTATGCAATGCATATTAATGAGTGTTTCGTAATTATGCAGATTCACTTAAGGCTGTGGCTCATTTCCGTGGTTACTGAAATAGACACAGATCGAGCTCTATATACATTTATGTGGTATAACACCGGGTCCCTTTTACACAACACTGTGATCATTATCAGCCTACCCCTGACCCTCTAAGTGTTATCCACTTACACACACTTTATTGTCTGCAGTCATGCAGTCACCAGGGACAGGGTCTTGCAAGTAAGATATTTCAGAACCTTCATCATTTGCCGGGCTAAAACAACACAGAATTTTGCCATAGCACTCAAAAATATACCAGAAGCAAGGGTAATAATTAACAGGTTCTGTAAATTTTGGTGCCAACAGTTACAACATGCATTGCAAAAATACAGATAGAAATTTGACACCAGAAAGTTTTGTACTTAATAAACAAACTATGCACAGTTTTTAGACCAAAAAAGAAAATCTTTCATTTGTCATACTTGCACAGTTGATCTAGGCCAACTTCAGCCTTAATTTTTTCTGACATTTCTGGAAAAATTAAATACAAACTGACTGGACCACACACAACATTGCAGAAAATGTTAATATCTATAGCATCACTTGTACACATTGTATGGTTCTGAACTGTTGTCGTTATCCTTCAGCATGGCAGAATTTCCACTGCATGTGTAACATATTCCTGTTGTATCTTGTCATATAAAAATGAAAATAAAATACTCTGTCTCCATATGGTTTCTGAGAAAGACCTGTGAAGCAAATCTATGATCTTTTTCGTCCAATTTACCAAATTATCCTTCCTCGATAATTAATCAATTTATTTATTTGTTCATTTATTTATCTAGTTGCATTTTTCATACAAGCATGTTGCCATGGCCGAAATCCTTGTGCAAACTGTATCATGAAAATTATTCTGGGAATAGATTTTAGCAGGTGAACAGCTGGTCATTGGAACCATTTTGAATAAATTATTTTTAAAATACTCTTTATGCATTTTTGAACCTCAATGTCAAAGTAGCATCCCCCACAATTTCCAATAATCCACTATGTTTCCTTTTGAACTTTATCAAATCGTCAGGCAATTGAAAATGACAACAAAGGTAAAATTACATTTGATGTTGAAGAGGGCATGTAATTCCACCAAATACACTGTAATGTTTGCCATTATAAAGAACCAGTAGCTGTAGCTTTTCATTTTTGTTTGCAAAATTTTTGTTTTGTATGTCAACTACAAGTTTTTGTCCCACTGTCAAAAGATGTTGAAATACCTACCACTGAGCATGTCAACATAGCATCTATGTATGTAAAATGTATTGTTGTGTACATTTGAATTCCAGTCCAGATCAGAATTCACTTGTCAACAATAACGATGCAGTTTACACACATACAGGCTGAGTTGACAACCTGAGCATTGTTTATCTCAACATGGTTTGGGGAGTAGAACAAGAAATTGTTGTTGACATTTTAAACAAAAATAGTGAAAAGGTCAGTCAATGATACAGCTACTGACCCTTTGGGGAGGGCCATTTTTCAGTAGAACTCTTTCACCGTGTGCCAGGAAGAACACAGACATGACTGTATGACATCCCATTTTGTGTATGTCAATAATTATAGCGGCTCTGATTTCACCAGGTTTATTGAGGTGATATTTCTGGCCTAAATTTTTCCTCAAAATGTTCTATTTTCTTTCATCTTTATTCAGCTGTTGAAGAAGCATTTGGCGCCATGAAGCCTGGAGTGGCAAAGATAACTTTGAACACTGAAGAAGTAGGCGGGATTTCTGAAGGTGATGTTGCTTTTGAACGCGGAAACTTCACCATGTCCAAGGAAGATGGTTCCAGTGCTGGCGTTGGAAAATACCTTGTGATCTGGAAGAATGTTGGGGGTGTATATCACCTCCATATTGATTGCTTCAACACCAATTAAGGCCAATATTCTTATTCTTCCCATGTGTATTGCTTCCAGAGTTTCAACATTAATAACTGTATTATGGCAGCTCATGTTACTCCTTGAAAGAATTCTTCCGAAGACAAATTAAATCATGATCAAACTCTGTATTGTATACATGTATATCTTAGCTCTCACAGTAGTTGAAGCCAAGTCCTTTGTACATTTAATAACATATTGTTATATTTTTCTCCTATAACTGACATAAAAATAATTTGGAAATGATATAAGTGTCTTGTGTAGTGTTGCTGCTATGTCCAGACTTGTGAATGTGGCTGAAAATGGAACAGTTCATTGGTTGCCATGGGAGCAAAGGAATGCTTAGCAATTTACAATTTGTACCCCGCCTGCCGTGTTATATATATTTAATGACCTTGACCTCATGTAAGAAAAACGCTGTCACACACCCACACCCCAAGAGTGCCCAGTGCATGCCCCCAAAAAAACCAGCTGCAGTTTGTAGTTTATTTACATTCAAGCAGTGTAGTGCTCTACTTTCAGGCTGCCATCACTGTCATGTTGCAAAAACTGTGGAGATTAACTGCATTTGTTTGTAAGACATACAAATGTTTGAGGCAATTAACACATCAAATTATTGTGCTTGTTTCCGAAATCAAAGAATAATGCAAAGTTATGGTTTAAGTGAAATGTGTATCACGTTTTGGAAAAAATTGTGTGGACCTAAGTTTTCAAATGTAGATGCATCTTTAATATTTATTGAGTGATAAAAAAAAAATAAAAGAATATTAATTGAATGATATGGGACAGAAAAACAGCCAAGTTGACGTTTCTCTCTCACAGTCTCGTCTTTTTCTTGTCTGACCAAACTCCTTAGGACACACGAGGTAGGGGATGACAGATAGCAGAAAAGCAGGACAAAAGCTCAAATGATTATTGATATCATTGAACTGAACTGAGCTGACCTAACATGATCTGACCTCTACATGCTGTATTGTCAATATTTGTGTGTCTTTATTACACGCCTGAATATGTTACGCACTCTACTAAGGATTCAGTGGTTACTTGTTGATGACGTAGCAGGCCACATCGTCATGATTTGACTGAAAGTGAACCAGAATTATTTTCAACTTGACAATTTTAGGATTTAACATGATCAAATTACATGCTTTGCATAAGAAATCAGGTTTTTAGAAATTTATGCATAAAAAAATTGCTAAACCACATAACAGTAATTTAAATATATCAATGGACTGTTCGATGATGAAAATTATTATATTTTTTAGTGGATTTTCATCTAAACATGGAAATAAAGCATTGGACTCTCATTTGTAAATGAACCAAAGCATTTAGCATTTAGATTGGAGGCATTCACATGTAATAAAAACATTCTAGCCCAAACAAGAAACTATGTACCCTTGAGGGCCAAAC
>LD360535.1:21368-32995 GCA_001465055.1 Ptychodera flava | reverse complement strand
GTAGTATTATTTCCATGGGATACAGTCAGTGGCTATAATCCTGTACATAGTAGCTTAACAATGGTTCATGAACTCAGTATCATCCATTTCTGTGTGACCGTGGCTCTGACATAGAAATGCATAATGGCCAAACAAAGTCTGAAATGTCTCCAAATGAAGAAATTTACTATAAAAGCAACGATTCATTTCATGGTCTGCAGAATAAAGAATGAAGAGTCCGAATATTTTATAGAAATACTAGAAGTTTATTTGAATATTACCCAAATCTCTTCATAGACAAAGATATAGTACAATGAGTTGGGCAATACATATTTTCCTTCTTTCACTTGTTTGGGGGTTTGAAGCTAAAAATACTACTGCAAGTTATGAAAATAAAATAATCTACTTATAGATAAGTAAAACCACCAACAGAGTTTGGGCCTAGAAATCCATGCAGAATTTGCATGAAAAGTACACTTTTTCACTATGGAGGGACTGTAATGGATGGACTAAGACTTGATATGGCTACGGATTTCTAAGTACGTCAAAGGCTAAGTTTGGTATTTCTATGCTCCAGTGTGTTTTTAAATGGCAAATGTTTAGTTTGTGGAGACAAGCCATATCTGGACATAGTTTGCAATGACTTGGAAGTGTACAGTACATGAAAGTCTGGATGCAAGTAAATTTGATGCAACAACGCATGTATCACATTCATACTATATGCATACCACACCTCCACTCCAAAACCTTGACTGAAAACAGCAAGGACGTACTCTTTACATTGACAGAATGACACAGGCCTGCCAAGAGAACTGGACGACAAAACTATGAAAATGTTTTTAAAAAATTACAGCCCCGGTCAGTTTAAAGACTACTGGTACTTGTTGCTGTGCTCTAGGACGGACTACAGAGTGACTGCTAGTATGTACAGTGTCTCCATAACTACAAATATTGTTTGATTAAAAACAAAAAAACGTTTTCAATACATTCATCTTGTGTTATAAGTATTACCGGCAAGGTTCACATATACATTAAGATACTTCTTTACAGATAATTAGAGTATTTAGTTGTCTACAAGATTCACATAACTTACACTTTCAAAATCTTTCAACTATTTTTATGAAATCCATTTTTTGTTTTGCCAAAACAAATGCGTTCTTAATTCTTGTGACTGGAAACATTTCAGGCTGGATATGCCAGTGGACAGAAAATTTTGTAGATATGTACACTAAAAATCATATTTTTCAGCAAAAAATAACTACAATAATATATTTTAAGACAAAATACTGGTAAGACATACTGCATTGATTTGACAGGCATTGTTCAAAGTTGAATTACAAGACATACTTGCAATATGCTACCAGATAGAGGCTGTACTGTGTTTTATGCTACAGGCGAGTAGCCATAACTTTTGATCTATCTCCTGATATTTCAAGGCTGTTCAATGCATTCCCTGTACAAAGCAGGTCCAAAATTACCATTGACAACCATGAGTTTGTCAACAATGACAATGCTTTCCTCTCTACAGGCTGTATAAATTTTGAGTACGGCACAAAATAATACTGTTTCAATACAAAATAGTTGAAGTTGTTGAAAAGTTATGGCTACTAACCGTTTATATTGATTAAAATTTGGTAAGTAGTAGCTGCTAAAGTACATGAACCAGAAAACTCTACTCTTTGCACTCATAATCAAATCAATACTTGTTCATATGTTCTGATAAAGTTGATGAGTCACTTAATAATTCAACACATTCTTCACACTTTTTCCTGGGTGAAAAATCTCATATTTGGGGCAAAATCCATGAACTCTGTACTCACAGATAATTAATGCTACACATGTTACCATGGACTGGTAAATAGCTGCACTGGTGAGCGAATTCACGCACATCCAGTGCAGTGAATCGGTCAATCATTGGGAAAATACTCTGACTGGATCAGAAACACAGTACAGTTGAGTAAATAACATCAACATCAGTTTGAATTTATACTTAATAAATTCTGAAAGTAGTTCTGGAACAGTGAGATTTTTGTGATGGTTTTGTTGTCTCCATTGTCAATGTTAAGTACAGATATTATCATTGAGATATTACAACTGGACATACACACAGTAAGGTTGAGTGGACGGTATAGGGTCAAAGTTCAGAAGATGTAAGCCAGTAGACTAACTTCTATAGTATCTATTCACATCCTAAGGGCAATGCATGGTATCCATTTACAATAATTCCAAAATAATTATTTGACATCAGGTAAATGCTGAAATATCAATAAATTAATTTTTCACTTATAAAATCATTTACATCCATATAAATTTCATGTGCAAAAAATCAAAATCAATTTCTGAATATGTAAAATGTCAAGGTCATTAAGTTAGAAGGTTGTCTGTGATTGGTTGGTCCATTCATTCAATGGTGTCAGCTGGGTTGGGAAGTTCTTTTTCAACTGCTTTCAGAGCTGCAAGACATTCCACAGTAACATTCAATACACCGATAACAGTCTCCGAGTCCTCTGCATCATACACTGTGAAACAAGGAGAGATCACATAATCAATTTTTTGTTTACAATTCAAGCAAAATGGTGCAAAAGCCGTTTTAATACTAGTGGGATTCCATCATGATAAATCTGTACAATTTTGATGGAGTATAGTAATTTTATCCCTACCAAGTACGTTCTTTGTGATCAGAGCCAACTACTGAAAACATCCTGGGATTTTACATCAGTTTAGATGTGACAGGATTTACCCTTCCCCTTTTATGGTATGGCCCTGGCCTACTGTTTTCAATAATGATGTCTGATCTCTGCATTGAGTAATGGGGTGACAGGCTTAATTCATACAGTGATATTGACACATTGCCACTGTTAACTTATTCTGAAGGATGGAGGTTGTAAGCAATTGGAACAAAGAACATTTTCAACACTTTAATGTCTTTTTCCCATAATACATGTTGAATTCTAGCATTGGGAACAGGGTTGGAAAGACTGAGGTTTTACAATACAAATAATTTTGCTTCGCTCATTTGAAAATAACATTGTCACCTTTCCCATTGGAATTTCATTAATTTTGGAAATTTGGGTTAGTGGTTTGGAGTGAGACTTACCATCTATATCTTGTTCTGTAACATCTCTGTCTGAACTGAGTATCTGTCTGACATCAACATAGGCGTGTCCGATGTCTTCACAGTCAAGACTCTGATGATCTTCAGGTGGTTCACTTACCACAGTAAATCGTATTCTGTTGGTTAGATACACAGCAGTTGGTTCATTTCTGAATATTTACTGATATAATGAAATTTTTGTTGTCAGGCATGTTAGGAACTTTTGCAAACACTACTGTAAGGTGGTGGTTTACGTGAGTACTTGAATAAACTTACATATTAGCAGTGTTTCATCAAGGATGCTACACCAGAGGGGGATTGGTCCCCCTCCACTGTAATTTTTGAGGGGGATTTTAAAATTTTGGGGGGATTTAAGGTAATATGCACCTCGAAAGTGAAAGACTTAAACTTTTGCTCTAACTTTCCTCAAGGAATCTTTCAATCATTCTCTTTCAAAATCAAGAATAAAAATAGGGGGTCACCGTGCAAATTTTTGTACTAGAGAAACAAATTACCCAAGATTTACCGATATTAGAAATTCAAAATGGCCGCCATCCCTGTGTTAACTCTATGGAGAAAAATAAAAATTTTTGAATTTCGAAAAACTAAGCCGGTGAAAAGTTTTCTTACACCAAGAGCTTTAAAATGAACCCCCACATGTGGTATATCAGAAGAGAATTGTAAAAGTTTGAGAGTCCGAATGTCTGTCCCCGAGGTGCGTTCTACCTTAACTGAAACATATAATGACATCTATATACGTAAGTTGTAATGTTGCAGTGATGTTACTTGTATTATACATACTACAAGCCATAAATAACTTGCTTACACAATCCAAGATGCTGGCTGCAAACACCATCCTCCATAAGATTTTTTCAAAAGTCAACAAATTTGCGTATCACTGTTGTGAATGTATAGGGCTTCCAAGATTGGCAGACAGCTCATTAATATTCATAAGCAATACTATTCCTAAAAAAATTGAAGCATATTCTGTATGCTACATTATTCTGTATGGTTGTTTGTACATATTCTGTATGTTTGCTTTCTTAGGGCTTAATGTACATTCAAACATAAAAATTAACAATAGTTAGCCATTCCCACTGTACTTTCAAGGGATTTTTTTCATTTTTTCACTGAACTGTCTGCACTACAAAAAGCAAGAAAAACTCTTTTGTAGTTATAAAGGAATGTTTTGTAGCTTCTGAAAAAAATAGTGTACTTGTTTGTCACGTTTTTACAGTGCTTATATCATCCCTCATTACTGTAAGTTTGGATCAACATTGCCCTATACAAACCAGTTAGCTGTATTTTTCTAGTGACCTAGCTGGTCTTGTAATTTTGTGCGCAGACTCAGTACAGTTAAAACGAACAACTTAGAGGGTCAAATCTCAGTAAGCCATGCGGAGTTTCTCGATGTCAGATTCGCTCCAGTTGCTTTTTGTCAGTCATTTTAGAACAGGAAAGTAACAAACAGATAGGTTGGTTGTCACCGACAGTAACCTTTAGAATTTATTTGCCCCGAAAAATAAGTCAGTGTCTGTTCCATGAATTCAAAAACCGGACCCATTGACATCACAGCATGCTTGTGACTTTCATGATTGCATGCAGTCTGCACTGAACACGTTTCTGTGACAGTATAAGTCCAAATTTTCGTGTCAATTTTGCTATCAGAATTATTTTCAGAGTGTTATGGACATCCATACGATGCATAAAAACTTCAGTTTGTGTCCTTTTCTCAATCGTACAGAGATAAATGTGACACAGAAACCTTATCGGGCTAGGGCAATGAACTTTTGTGAACGTAACTCTAAACTGGCTGACAGGCTTTCATATGCAAAATCAGCGTACAGAAATTTACGTGTGGTATCATTTCAACAGCAATTTATTGAAGCAGTTCAAAAGTATCAAAATCAAACTAAAATTAGTCCCTTCCATGTAAATGTTCTTGCAACACTATACAATGCCCGTTACCACAGGTGCCGATAATGGGTCAATTGCATCAAAGTGTGACACCCATGATAGCAGCCATTCCAGCCAGCTCAGTGCAGTGCGCGATGGGTCGCCCCTTCTACGTACAATTGGCGGCGCGCAGCACACAAAAGAGGGGGAATCGCGCAATCGCGCAGCCTAGATGAAACACTGCATTAGAATGAAAGACTTCATCACACACAATTAAATTGTTTATTTTGACCAAAATTTGTATTCAACTCAACAGAAGGGAGCCAGGATATAGAATATTTCTTTACAGGTTTTACATTCACATGTTGTCAAGTTTCGTTATTCATAGTTGCGTTGATCTGGTTGGGTTGGTCACAAAATCTCCTGATCATGTTTATCACATCACTTGTCTCAATCAAACCCTTTCGTGGCTATACAGAACACTTCTCAGTACGTTGCCTGTGAAACACCATGTACAATGAATTCTCTACAGTGACCATCTCTGTGAACTGAACTGTATTCCAAGTCCCGCTGGTGTACAGTTAAGAAAGATTTCACAGAACTTGTACTACATGCTGATCCTGACTCCTTCACCCCTATTTTGCTGTGTAAAGGTCCATCTTAATGACTGAAAAGAATTGGATTCACCCAAAATATGATGGTGACTGGGTTCAACACCTTTACATTTTGTGTAAATAACAGATTAGTTGTTTTGCTTTATTTGAATAGAAAGTACAGGCATGTTGTCGTATTTCCACAAAACTATTCAAGTGAACTACATAGATGTAAATACTTGTCTTTTAACACATTATTTACATATCCTACAATGAAAAATGAATAACATTTTTTGCATAATTCGTAATTACTTACTTTCCTTCAGATGGATCTTCCGGTAACAACATACTGGCTAGGTAGTCTCGTCTTAGTTTATTCTTCTCTGGGTCAATGTGGAAAGCTGAAAGAGTCACAGATAGAATATACAATTTAATAACCAAAACAAGGAACATTACATGCTAAAATATTGTCACATTATTTGATAGCATATAAAATTGGTTACACTCGTCAATAACACTATTATCCATGTAATTTATGCAATCTATTTTATATAACACTGTTACTACGGCAGTAAATGTGATTCAATAGCAGTTTGTGGTATTATATGATCACAGTGCTGTGCAACAAACTACAAGTCAGAACAAAACTGAACATTGGATCTTGCCGTGTATTATCAATCCATATGAGTCCCACAGTTTTCATTCTGGCAAAGTAGTGTAATTTGCATATTCTACATGTAAAGAGTTTTCTTTCAGCAATGGCAATGATACTAGTCTCCTCTGATTTGAATCTGAATTCTTTCCATGATCCCAGAAATTCGAACTGAAACCAAAATTGTAATGTAGTCTTCGAAGAAGCTTTAAAAGATGGGAAATATTTTGCTAAATAAGCATGTTTGTGACAAGTAACACCTTATTCAAAACTTGCACTTGAAAAAGACATCATAAATTTGGTGGTTTTGTAAAGAATTCAGCTTTCCTTTATCAAGGCATCCATCAATAATAAATTGGTGAAATTGAAAACTGTGCATTGCATTGATGCACATGAAATAGGTTAAACCCAGAATTTGAATGGATCACAGTATAAACCAGCCCATGTCCATGTGCACAAATGCACATAGCAATGAGTGTATTTCAATACGCGTTTGTACACATGTAGGTTTGTTTGTACTGTCATCATGTGATCTCTTGGGAGTACTGAGTCTGTAGAACACCCTTCATCCTTTTTATTCCGGAGTAGAACAATTCTTGATAAGATAACAGTTATTCCTTCATCAGAGTTTCATAACTTTTTACAGCCTTTTTTTTAATCATTTCAACGAGCAACATGGCCATGACCTAAACTTACCCTTTTTGAAGTTGAAATAGACTGGCTGGTTTTGCTTTGGTTTAGGTAAGGAGAATGGAGTTTCTAACTCCGAAGCATCTACTCCAAGGAAACGATATTCCACATAGACACGTTGGACGTTATCATCTTCCATTACATCACTGTCTTCATCCAGAACCAAGGAATATATTGTCACAGTGACAGTGTTTTCATTCTAAAACGAATATATAACAACAAATTATGGTAACAACTGCTGATCAATCAGAGTGTTATTTGTTCCCTTTCACTGAAGTTAAAATCAGTGCAAAGGTTAAGTCCAAAAACAGACATTTGACACTGGACTATTTTCTACAATACTTCATAGCTTGACAAATTATATTTGCTAATACCCTTCTGCATCTATGCTTCAAAAATCTCTTTTCTTCAATGGTGTGGGTAAAAAATATTCAAAATGCCCACAGAGTGAAAAGGCATTATTCTTCTCAGGAAGTGGAGCAGCTAATACACATCATTTTATACGGTAACAAATTAGTCCTGGAACTACTGGGTACATATGAGCAAACCTGTACCCAATCTGTTTTCTGTATTTACTGTGACGTCAGCTCTTGTGTCACTGTAATAATAGTACACCATAGACTCTGAGAGCCACATACTTATTTTGAATTCATTTATAGCGCTAGTATGTCACTTACATCAACTGCAGAGCCTGGTCTTTTGCCAACCGATGGCGTCATGACAACTGCATCACTTTCACTTTCGCTGTGAGATTCCAATTCGTCAACCTCATCTTCAGTGTCTCGGCCTTCATCTGCTTCACTTGTTGGCATAGGGATGTCTACTTCTTCCTGAATGCTGGTGTCGGTCTCTGTAAATCAACCAATCATATTGTCTTTATTGTAAACCCCTAGACTACCATTGCCAAATGTTACCCTCAGTACCTAAGATACTGTGAACATGCACTGAATCTTGCTGGAATATTCTAATATTCTAGCACGTAAGGTACAAAGTATTTATTATATTACCGCCAATTTCCAGCATTCAAGATAGTCACGGGGTGACAGGCATACTGTGAGCACAGAGACTATCTTTGAGTAATTGATCTTCAATTTTCTATGATTCTACATCCTCACTCATATTCAAACTTCCTGTTACTTATCCCGTCTGTAGTCATCAACAACTGAATATTTTAGATGAGCTCCTTAATGTCAGTGATTTAAATAACAAAACATTATTGCTATAGCCTAAAACCAGAGAGACTGGAGTTCTTTGCTCAACTATCCTTCTTTTTGACCCTACAGATATCAACAGAACACCACAGATTGCTTCTAAGTCTATCATTACATGCTTGTATACCTAACGTTGCACACTCCATAGGATTCAATAGTAAGTTATTGATGACGTCATGGGCTGCATAGTCATCATTTGACTGAAAGTAAAGTGGAACTACTTTCAGCTTGACAACTTCAGGATTTAAAAATGATCATACTACATGTTTTAACTAGGAAATACTATTTTTCTGACAAAGAACGTAGCCAAACAAGACAATCCTTGTAAACTTATACCAAGAACTCAGCAGAATGTAATTTCCTATGTTGAACAACTTCCTTTTTGATATAATTTTATATTGATTATTACCACCTAAACTTTGGTGGACTGTTTGTGAAGTATTTTGGTACAGAGTAGTATAACATATACCATATTATATTTCACAGATAACAAAAAATACCGCAATTATATGGTGTCGCTCAAATTTGATCAGAATTGGTATATACCAGTATGGGTTACCAATGATCAACAATAAATGTTGTTTCTATCTGTTCAGTGGAGGAAAATTCTACGTTGATGTTATGACAATGATTTCTGCATAGTACAACCAGAAAACCAACAAGAAATATTTAAAACCAGAAAAACAAGAATGACAAAAGTAATTAAGGTCTAACTTTAGGTACTGGAGGTCAACTTTAGCAACATGCATAGCAGAAACAAGCCCCTCTTAGTTTAGTATTGACGGTCTTCCCCCATCTACTGTCTATGGTTTCAGCTGGTCTGTTAATACGTAACAGTTCATAAACAATGACAGGAAATGAGTCAAGATCAGTGGAGTTGGCCTGTTTCTCACTGGCATGCCTCCTGCACATTTGCAGGATTTCACTTTTTCTTACCTCATTTGCACATTTTTGACACTGATGTGTTCATTTGAATAAATTCACATCTCAACCCCTGCATCTACCTGTACACCAAATACTGAGATGGTAGCTTTGGCGGTATGGGAGCCTTTATGTGTGACGGACATACATCCGCACATACCCACAAATCTACAGACATACAGACATGCACATCAGATGCAAATGAACTGATTCAGCTTGTACGATAACCTAACATTGGTATACCAAATGTGAGCTAAAAATTAAGGCAAATATTTTAAGTATCATTTCATGAAATGCAGATTAATACAAACACAACATTATGAATAATTAGGCCTCTTGTTACTCTAAAAATAGAAACATTAACATGGCTAAAGCATTTCATCCTCCGTTTTTCACACTTTCATTGTTGTGTCTTGTTATTTTTCCTAACCCTCTGGGTATTATGGTTATCATGGGTTTCAGTTTGGTGTTTGGAATGTTCTAGTTGTCAAGTGTAGCATACATCTTCATACCTGCCTTACCTGACTTAAAGTCGTACCTACCATCAAGTTTCAATTTTCTCCTAGTTGACATTTACAAACTCAAAAGTAAGGAGAATAATACACTGAAGGTTACTTATCAGCTTCTTCACAGGATAAACTGTCAATGCAGTCAGGTGTATCACTTTCAAAACAACTGACTTTCAAAACATTCTCTCAAAGCATATGTAGACGAGGAAGTTGTCACCTAAATACCCCTCAGACTTTGGTAACTATGCTGACTCAATACGTCAATGAGGTGATCTGCAATAGGTCAGGTCAGGTCATTCATTTTCCATTGAATCCTGCTCAGCGCTTTTGTGCTGCAAGATGACCTTTTGATTCCTGATATGGTAATAGTACATGTTGACATCATACCAGCCATATAACACTGAGTTAGAAAGCTAGGGGGACCTAATACAACCTTCTCAATAACCACACATTCATTCAAAGCTTGGTTATTGTACTTGGATTATCTTACTGAAACTATGTTTTTTGTTTGATATTGGAAAAATTGAAAAGATGCATAAAATTTGAAAAATATGCTGTGTTGGGTGTAGTGCCCGGGATGCTGCACCAAGTACAGCATATTTTGCTTGAAAATCACTTTTCATTTAATTTTAATTATTAATATGTTGGCCCAAGATTAAAATATTGGTTGGGTTCACCTTAAAGCTTGTCAAGCAGTCATAAGTTGCGTGATAAAGAAGTGTTAATTTATGTAAATGTATGCAAATAACCCCATTTCCTGGCTTCTCTTTTCTCTCAATTTCAAAATTTCCAAAGAATTTAACTCCACTCTGGCTGGGTCAAATTTTCTCAAAATTTCACATTATGTTCTTTAAATGCTATATAACAAAACAAATATTTTGTTTGTCAAGGAAGGTCATACATTTTGAATATTATTAAGAGGTATTTTAATTTTGCTAATCATGTATTTCATCCCTTTGTTTTGAGTGTCAGTCTTTCAACCCATGCCATTTTATAATGAGGATAGCTTATGCAAAATAAAATAGTCATTTTTTGCTACATGTACTCTTCTTTGAAGTGAAATATTAGATTTCAGAAAATAGCATCAAATTTTTTACTTAAATTAATTTTTATCATTAATACCACAATTGAGGTTTTTTACCCCAAATATACATCCCCTTCATCCTTAGAGTAAACTAGTGCTGCCTGCCATACTAAACTTTAGAGTCTCTGGTGTTTGAAAGTATATAGTATGAGGGGGTTTCCTTGTCATCTTAGATGATAAATATTGCTTTGAAAAAACTGTCGGCAACATGCGGCTCCACCTTAAACAGCTTCTTTGCGGGAAAAACTTTCAATGTAGTCAGGTATATCAGTTTCAAAACAACTGACTTTCAAAAAACTTTCTCAAAACATATGTAGACAAGGAAGTTGTCTTCTAAATACACCTCAGACTTTGGAACTTAACACCTGTGCCAACGCAATACATCTGTGAAGTGATATGCAACAGGTCAGGTCAACTATCATTCATTATAGCTTGCTATGAAGCAGTAACTGGCTACACAGACTTTCAAAATCCAAAGTAATGGGCATTCATGGACTTCTTTTCCATGATGAAAATGTAGCCATTTGTGGCTATTTATGGAAATTATGGAAATTATTCTATCTAAGGCACACTGTTAGAGTGAAGACTCTTCAACGATTGATTTTTCATATGATTTCATTGAGGAGAAATCACCAATGTTCCTCTTACACAAGTGATTGTAACAGCTACTCAGTGATGTTCACAGCAGCAAAGCCTTGCATCAGTCTACTTCAGGTGTATGCAAATTAGGCAGCAATAACACTGTACGTGATTACATTTGGTAAAATCATTCAGAGTTGTGGACGGTTTTCACACTTCCACGCTTATCTTTCTTGACTTTTTGAACACCATCAAATTGAGTGATCTTGGGCCACAATGTTGATCACATGATATGACACAATAAAAAGTGTATTTGCAAAATCTTACCTCCACCCTCCTCATCCACTTCATCTTCATGCTGTTCTTCAAACATAGTATCTTCAATCCGGTCTGTCCTGTCATACTGCAACAATAGGAGT
>LD360528.1:102491-115089 GCA_001465055.1 Ptychodera flava | reverse complement strand
GGTGGCTGTTGTGAAGTCGCAGGTTACACCTAGGTCTAAATGCCGAAGTCGCAGGTCGCATGTTTCAAACTCGCAGGACGCAGGTCGCAGTTTTGAAGTCGCAGGTCACATGTCGCATGTCGTGACCGGATTTCCATACATCTGCCTGTCAAGGAGTTACAATATATTTCCAAGGGCTGGCACACGATGTCAACTTGTGTCGTCCGTCGAGCGGCCGGTGGCAGTGTCACAGATTGTTCCGTCTGTAATCGCGGCCACTTTGATTTTGATGTGACACCAACATGCGTTTGAGGTTTTTTTGTTACCTAATTTGTCGACTCACAAAATTTCACAGTCCATGCTTTGAAGCAGTCTCAACATGGCAAACATGTCTCGCTTAAATTTCTTCCTCGTCTTAAATTAAATTCCTCGAATTAAAGTCGACCACTAAATTATTTCGGCAGTTTTAATTTCCTATTAATTCGACGTTTTTCAAATCGTAATTTTTTTTTTCTGGTCGAATTGATAGG
Organism: Ptychodera flava; assembly: GCA_001465055.1. Taxonomy (NCBI): domain Eukaryota; kingdom Metazoa; phylum Hemichordata; class Enteropneusta; family Ptychoderidae; genus Ptychodera; species Ptychodera flava. The sequence goes on along the minus strand of LD360528.1, from coordinate 114,580 downwards.
GTTTTTGGTAGCAAGCTTATCTCTTCGTCGGACCAGTATACCGGGAGATATAGTGCTGTGTTCGGCAGCCATGGCGAAAGTGAATATTGTATGTTGGTTGTTCTTTGTTTTATGTTACAAATACCTGTCGCGTGAGGGCGTTTGAAACGCTTCTGAAGCGGCTCAGTCTGTCCACACAGCGATTTGTGGATAGAGTTAATCCCTACAACGGCTCTGGTCGGGCCAACTAAACCGTCTCAAATCTGAAACGCTTCAGAACCACTTCGGAGTGTCCACACGTAACTTTCTGTGTCAGTATTGGCCCAGAACTGTTTCAGAGGCGTTTCAATGGCCTGTGTATGAACGGCATAATGACCTTTACATTATGGTGTGTTGACAGACAGCATATAATATTCAAAAGTCATCATTGCATTCCGCTACAAACAAAAGGCGAACAAAATTTTGCCTGCAAAGAAATGACAGTGGGAATTCAGTCTTTGAGTTCACTTGTGTCTCAGAGTATTGAAGTCAAACTGAATGAATGCCTACAAAACTACCAGACGCAAAGGTCATTGAGGGTCATGAAAACAGCCTATGGTATTGTTCAAATGCTGTAAATTCTTTGCAAGTACATGAGTTTAAGAGTTAAGTGAAACAAGTCCAAAATACTAGACTGATGTCGTTAAACTCGTGTATGCAGTGTTCCTTCACGCTCTAGCAGAATATTTGGACAGATTTTCTGGCTTTCAAAATCTTACAATTCTTTTGTGGTCAACAAAATGGGCTGACTCAGTTTGAAAAAAAACTGTCAAGTAAATTAAGTTTCTCCTGTCATGTTCTATCTACAGGTTTGCGATGTTGCTTATTAAGACACAGAATAGCATCAAGTAGATCGTCTGCACCTTTTGCCGTCAGAGAAGTACAAAGAAGATCTTTATCAACTGATCTTGTTACTGTGGAAACAGACCCAGATAATAAAGGTGGGCTATTGCATGGTACTAACTGCATGCCAAGCTTGTATTTCTAATTGTTTTGTTCATGCTCATCTAGAAAATGCCTTTGCCAGGCGTAGAATTTTATCTGGGGCAAGTAACCAAAAACTAGACGTTTCACAATCATGCACAGGTTTATTTCGTACGTATCTAATCTTCGACGAACTTGGGTAAGCCCATTGGAATGGCATACTTGGGAAAAAAACAGCAGGCAGACATGGAAAATATTAGGTTGCTCACAAGGCTTTGCTGATAATAAGGACAAATCATGGCAGAGAGTAGGGCGGTTTAGAGAAGGTAGTGGGGAGAGGGCAGCAGGGAAAGGTACATTGAAGAATTTTTGTAATTGAAATTGGGAGGGAAAATCTTTCAAATCTACGTTTTCCCTTCTAAATTCAATTGTTTAAAATATTTGACAATAGAGTAGATACAAAACACCTATAGCTGGTTGGCTACTTCCATTGTTAGCGTTCATATTTATGTATACAGTAGATAACCTAGTCGCTATGATTTGCGAAAACATCAGAAAATGTGAGACAAGTCAGACAGCCAAGGGCTTATTTGCATTCAACATTTCTTCAGAGGGTTTGTCCATGATGTTTTTAATGCAGCCAGCATGATGTGAATAAGTTTGCTTTTTTGCAGAATATCTTCAAAATTTGCAATATGATCTGCTGCATTCTATCATGACTTCCCCGGCGATGACTTCACTTTACCCTTTGACCTACAATAGACCTCATTGTGTTGACCTTCTATGTAAAATAGGTCACTTCCACTGATTGCCTCCTTTTCTCACTGATAGAGGAATTGTAGCAGCCATGGATGCCAATGCATGCTGTTCATCAAAATCACATTTTTAATGCTAATATTAAATGTGTATGTTTTCTTTACCAATCCATATCCTCGTACTCCTCAAGTAACAGGAAACTTTCAGTACTCCTTTTCCTACCAGGCCTGCTACTTTTTTATCTGCCATATCAGTAGAAAGTTATACAGTGCCAAATCCTAAGTCCTTTATGCATTGTCACCCTCGTGGTATTTTAATAATTACATGTATGTCACACTGGGTCAAATCAGTAAAATTCATGTGTACTGTATCTATGTTTTGAGTGGCCTTGAATGTTCAAGTCTTTGTGAAAATGCAATGTATGGGGCGTGTCATGCCCCACTAGTTTTAATGAACTTGACCTGATAGTGAAGATGAATTTGGCAGGATAAAGGGTACATTCATTTGTAAGCTACAGTCCTTTCATCTCATGATCTGACATACCGTAGAAAGTCAATTTTTACCATGAGATAATAACAGTATGCATTGACACTTCCTTGGTCAGAGCAGATAATGATCTATTATATCCATTCTTATAGATGTAGCAATTCTTAAGATGAACCACAAACCTGTGAACGGCCTGAATATACAACTGATGACAGACATGACTGCAGCTCTGGAGAAATTGGAAAGCAGTGCAAGAGGTGTCATTTTAACATCAGTGAGTTTATTCACTTTACAATATTACTGAGTGATTAACTTTTTACAGCAGTTTGCGATGAATCGTTAGCAATATGGGAACTATGACAGAACCCCATGGCCTGTGAGTGCAAGCGTGCCGTACTAGCGGTATTTGCACGAGTGCTGCGATGTATTTAGCGGCAGTCCTTTCACGAGCGAAGCGAGTGAAAGGACAGCTGTATACACCGCAGCACAAGTGCAAATACCGCTAGTACAGCGCGCTTGCACTCACAGGCCATGGGGTTCTGTTATTATTACATATGTTCTGTCTGTTATTTGCATCATTTATCTAGAGAATCGATGATTAGTCTTGCGTACTACTTATCTGGCAAAGCTTCTGGGTGACCCTGCGGAGTTATATAACATTGACATCACTGTAATGAGGCATCGAATCAGATTTCACTTTTCATTGGTCAACGCCGCCACACCCTCCATTTTGATTGGCTAAACTATTGTTTACTTGTTTATCAAGGATGACGTAAGAGGAACGTCTGAGGGTTTGAACTCTGCTTGCAGTCGCTCACACATACGTAGCCATAGATAGCCAAACGAAGAGAACTTTGAACATGGAACGCTTTTGATTTTTTCACATTTTGAGCTTGAAATTCTTCTAAATGATCGATACAAATAACAGTTCGAAGATTTTTACGGGAAATTTAAGAGTAAGATATGGCAAACGTAACTTGTCGAACGATCAAATTTCAGTGTTCACCGTGGCACACAATCACAAGCGCTCACTCAGTCTCTGTTATCAATAGCGTGTAGGACACACAAGCACAGAATAAACTGCATGTAAAAGTGACTTTTTATTGTAAACAGGGAATGTCCAGTGAGAAAACTACTGGCAAAAATGTCTCTGAAAATGTTTAATTGGCTCCGCTGCGCCCGCAGTTACGTGTGTTTCGATATATGATGGCCGCCGTGGTACGGCAGCCACCGTGTATCCACCATTCAACTATTGAACTAGGAACGGACGTCGCCTGTTGTCAATGTTTTGGCTTCGCTGATAAACAAACTGCTCTTGCTGATGATAAAAATCATCCTCACACTATAATAAGTATATGCAATTTTCTTTGTCGTAGTTTTTAATCGGTAATGTCGTGCATTTTACTATAACGAGCATCTAAACAAAGTGAAACGAAATCTTGTAGACGACATTTTTTGTGTTTACAAACATAAATAGTTCCGGGTCAAAATTGGTAAATACTCATTAACATAAAGAAATGGCATAATGTTTTTGGTATTGCACTGCAGTGCAAATACCGGTAGTACGCGCGCGCTTCGATGCAAGTAAACTGTGGTACATATGTAATAATAGACGTAACATCTAAATTTAGGAGTTGCCAACTCTGTATTATCGTTTCTGTGGTAATACACTGTATCAGTCAGTAAGAAAGAAATAGACTCTGTGAAAGTTGAAATATTGTCCAGAACGCATCATTTGCTAGTGTTGCTTGTCTACACGTGAGATAATCTCTTGGTTTTAAAAGGGAATGGTTGAAAGTTTGTTTAGGAAAAGTTTGATCACAAATTTTATTTTGAAGACTTCATTGTCTTAATGTATAATTCTTTACTTGTGACTCAACTGTTTACTGCACATATGGGCAGGTAGACAAGGCTTCCATTTTCTAATTGCCTGCAAGTTTTCTGAAACTCAGATCCAACTCTATTTTTGTTTACTTACTTTCACAGAATGTCAGTAATATTTTCTCAGCAGGCCTTGACATCACTGGGTTTTTCCAAAAGACTCCGGAAGAGACAGATGCATTCTGGTGTGCCTTGCAAGACATGTGGTTAAAGCTCTATGGATCACCCCTTGTCACCATCGCAGCTATTAATGTATGTGTTTATCTAGACTGTCGTGGTCAATGTCCATACCTGTAGAATTTGTTTTTACTATTCCCACCCCTTCCCTTTCCTAATATTACATCTAAAATGTAGTCGCACATGTCATTAAATGTGAAAATGATAACAACATAACATGAACTGTTACTAAATTATATTGGGAAATTTTCAAAAAATATTCAATTTGTTAGCTTTCCATCCATAGCCACTGTTGATGTCATGATTTTACTTTCAATGATTTTTTAGGTTTTTTGTATTTTCCACAGTGATAAAAAATTACAACATATATTTTACATGTGTTTGAAATTTATAAGTCTTATATGACCAGTAAACATTCTATAAGTTGGTACTTACAGAAAATGAATTGCTTACACATGGTCAGTGTATCTTCCCTATACAGCTACTGAAAAAGCTTAAATTACAGTACTGTGGATGTCTAAAAATACAATACAAGTATCAAGATTTCAGATTCTTTGATTAGATTGATTCCATCAAAGTACCATGAAAGATCCCCCAATATTACTGGTATATCTTACATTTATCTGCAGGGTCACAGCCCAGCTGGTGGTTGTATGCTAGCCATGTCATGTGACTACAGGATTATGGCCAGGGCAAAGTACTCCATAGGACTCAATGAAACACTCTTGGTATGTTTTTCATAATACAAAATCTGTTCTCAGAATTCCCTAGTGTGTAAGTCTGTGTCTCTTCAGATAAGTCCTACACTATAAGAAGGCATATATACTTTCAAAGCGACAATATTTGTAAGTTGTTAGAATATTTTCATTAATTCTTCTAGAAAAGCATATTTCTTCTTTTCCTTGGGAAAGTATCTTGAAATGCAGAGTGTTAGCACAGAAAACACTGTGTAGGATGTGCAATATTATTGTTGTAGCATGAAATCTAGTCAGAACGAACATCAAACATTCGGCTTTTAACAATAACATTTGAAATTTAGGTGGTTTTAAACAATTTGGGGAGTGGGTAAAGAAACTTGTGTCTCACTGAAAAGTTCATAAAAAGTTTGAGATAATGGCACTTCCAGAACAGTAAGCTGGTAAATGCCTGTGGGAGCTGCTCACGTCACGTGACAAGTTTCCTTTGGTAAACCAAAGCAATGAAATCAGATCAGCTGATGCAGTATCATACTCCCAAAAGCATTGACATATCTTTCCTAAGCACTGCCTGATCAGTTATCAATCTGGAAAAGTAATAGTTGTTTAAGAATTGCAAAGATGTGAAAGTTGTTAAATGTGTACTCATAAACCTTATTTCTATCAGGCATACATCCTTACACAATTGACAGAGTTTGAAATTATGTTAAAATTAAAATTGAATTATTACTATATGTTGTATTCATGTTACAAGGCTTGTTACTATTTGCCCACCAGGTTCTCTCATATTAGTTTTCATCGGTAGGTACAAATATTATTCTTTCATGTGTGAGCACCATTGTTAATGTTAACACTGCTCATCGCTCACCCAAAGATCATACATGTGTAATGATATTGCCACCTGGTATATGTGTTTAGATTCCTTTGATAGAGTTGCAAGTTGTCAGTTCCTTCTATGCACTGAAGTCTTTCACAACATTCCTTTTCATGACAATCACATTACAGGGCATTGTTGCACCATTCTGGTTCGTTGATGTGATGAAAAGAACTATTGGACACAGAGAAAGTGAGAAGGCTCTACAACTTGGCACGTTGTATACCTGTGAACAGGCTTTACAGATTGGCCTTGTGGATGAACTGTGTGACCCTGATCAAGTGTTGGACCAGGCCAAGGCTGAAATGAAGAAATGGCTTAAAATACCAGGTATGATATTGTGTACTCAAAATTGTAACTTTCACACCATTTCAAAGTTACATGTAACTGTCATGATAGAGAAGATGATCCGATAATTAGTCTCATAATAACCAAGCAAAGCTACACACACTTTTTAACGTTTTATTTGAACCTGGAATTGTTGTCAGATAAAAAGAATGATTTCTTGGTGCGACCCAATTATTGTAACATTTCAACAATTTATTGCTGTATGGGTATATAAAGAACTTTGACTGGTAAGACAGAGCAGCATTTCCTTTTGCTACTGTCATACTCACTGCTTCAAATCTACTGACAACAACTTTTTAAAAGAAATATCACAATATTCGTATATTTGTCTGGTCTCAACCTTAAGGGCCAGTGGCTGTGATTGTTGATGAATTTTTTCACTAGATATTTTTTTTTTAATGTGAACTCAGTGTTCTGTTCTGACTTAATCACAAAAGCATGTAGAGATACACAGTATTCAGCTTGTCAACTCAGCCTTTACATGTATAGACAACATTGTTATTGTTGACAAGTGAATTCTGGTTCAAACAAGAATTCAAATGTAAACAATAACAGTGCATTTTACATTTACAGACACTGTGTTAGCAAGCTAAAGAGTCGGTGTTCCAACATGCTTTGGGGAGTAAAAAAAGAACTTTCAATCAACATAAAAAACAAAACAAATGACAAAATCATCTAAAGTTACAGTTTCTAGCCTTGTTAAGGTTGTGTTGCACTTAACCGAGATACATGTACATTTTTTCAAAGCAATATTTCTTGTCAAAGATGACATGAAAGCCCCCTAATACTATGGTAGCAATAGTTTACTCAGAGGATGAAGGGGAACATATTCGGTGTAGAAAAACCTCAATTTTGGTATTAATAATAAAAATTAATTTAAGTTAAAATATTTGCATGGTTTGCATAAATTTGCATAAATTTACACTTTCGCATTCAACTCACGATTGCTTGTAAAAAGGTGAACCCAACCAACATTTTGATCATGGGTTAATAAATTAATGAAAATTTAAACTGTAGTAATGGTGGACTTCTTGCTGTTCAGAAACCTATTGTTTGTCATATCTTTTGTCTTTCCCCACACATTCATCATTGTCTTGTCACCATCGTTCAAGTTTCATAATCCCTTTAGAACTTTGCTGTATCTGTATACAGCCAGGGTCATCAGTTTAGGCCCAGTGGATGCAATTAGAAATGTCATGTACGAAAGAAACTCAAAACTATAGGTGTTGCAGCATGGGGTACTTAAATGGTGTTTAACTATTGACTATGCACTATTGGGCACTTGCAATGTCCATTTGTCAGAATGAGTTCGGAAATGCACCTATTTCAACACAAGAAAATGTACTTGAACTTGTACTTGACCAGACCGTGTAGACTGTAAGCTGTGAAGTCATGAGACCAGTCGAAATATCTTATTAATTTGTTTCCAAACACACAGAATATCTGCTCGCATGAAGTAGGCCAAAACAAGTCACCTGGCAAAGAATGCTATTTGTATTTTTGTACACTTACATGTATTTGTATTTAAAATGAGATTGAGTATGTGCAATATGTTACAATCACTGCCTCGTATACAGTAGCTTTGAATTAGGAGCGACTTGACTCTTATTTTATTAATGCCAGCCAGAACAAACTCAGTCCCAAATCAGACATTCACCACCAAGAGCAATATTTTATTGCTTTTGCTTATTTGTTTTGCTTATTTATTTATTTATTTATTTATTTGTTGGTGTGTTTGTTTTAGATGCAGCAAGAAATCTGACAAAATCCTCCTTACGGCAAGACCTCATCAGCAAGCTGACTTCATGCAAGAAACAAGACATCAACTTCTTCACCACGTTCATTCAGCAATCTTCAGTACAGAAAGCTCTAGGAATGTACCTCCAAAGTCTGAAGAAAAAATCAAGATAGCTCCATGAAACAGTTATTAATTTGAGAAATTCTCTCCACTTTGACATTGTTTCACATCTATCAAATATATCTAGCTTTTAAGACCAATGGTAGTGATGGTCTCTATTGAAATCAGTGTTTCCCCTGTCTTTTGCAACATTGAATTACGTTACTGAAAAGCAAGTTTGGTGAGGAGAGATGTGCCTAGATAAACCAAATAGATCATGCCGAATTTCACTAGCCTCAAACTTGACACATTTATGATATGCGTTTGTATATCACTCTATAAGCAGTGCAAATGTACTGAACACTCAAATACATACAACTTGTACACTGTTTGCCTTACCATCCCAGTGTCTTTGGTTTAACTAGGACGGCAAATTAGTGTGAGAAGCAGGCTAGAGAGCAGGGATGTACTAAAATCAGAACTTCAGAGTGATTTGAGGACACTACAAATGCAAATGTTGTTCATTTATCCATAAAGGCACTGTTCGCGATCCCTGGGATCACCTTTATTCTAATCTGTAAGAGAATTATTGAGGTGTGATAGTCTTTTGTTTTCCATTGAAATTGCAATCTGGTGCGTCAATTTTCTGAGGAGACAATCTGGTGCCATCACAGGCCTTTAAGTGAGTTGAGTTTTAACTCTCCCAGCAAACTTGCCCAGGGATTTAGGAACTCAGAGGAAACACCACAGGGAATAGCACAAAATTCCGTTTGATGATATCTGTAATTGTTCCAATGAAGACAACCATGATATATAGTGCAAGATATTGACAAGGTCAACACTGTGTCCGTTTTGGCAGTGTTTGTGGTATAGTAACACTAACAGTGTGTGGTCAAGTAATCAGAGGTTAAATTAAGTGTCATGTAAAGGGAGAGAAGACCGTTGATGTAAAATACATATCATTATTGGAAATATCACAGATGTCGTGAAAAGGAAGCACTAATTTCATGCTTTTCCCTGTGGAAACACCAGCAAGACTTCCTTTTGTCTCCCTCATAACTGACATCACTGTAATCTTTAGACTTTCCTCTGAGGACACACATCAAACATAAATGTAACCTTGAAAGGGTTTAGAATTAGGGTGAAGGTTTGTGTTAGGGTTGGCATTATGTAATACTATGTAGTATATCCTACATAAAAAGGGGAGCAGGATGAGGAGGGGGCCCTAAGGAAGTCTTTCTGAAATACCGTGTAAAGCAATGAGAGTCTGTAATTGATAATAAAACAGACGTAACAGCTAGACTACATAAGGTGTTCGATATACAACAATGGGTTATTTTCAACTCCTTTCACTGGAAACATTGGGAATTATTTTGGTAATGAAAAAGGTGGAAGAAGTCTCTTTATTCATGCTTTCCTCAAAATATTTTACAGAGTCTTTCAGATTTGTTATGAAAATAATAAGTGTTCACGTGTCAATGTTAGCTTCTTCCATACCACAAATATCTGTAAGAAACTAGTAGTTTTTGCCTCATACTGTTTACTGCTTCACAACGCACAATTAATTATCAATCTTATTTCCACTCATGTATATAAGACATAAAAGTCTGGTGTGGTTAGGTTGATGGCAAGAAACTTTGTCTGGACCATTTTCAAAAATTTTTCCTCTGAATAAATGTGGAACCGGTAAGATGTTGATACCCTTTGTTGATTCAACTTAGAAAAGTTGTTGATTGTTTACGTAGAATGAGAATGTTAAGATGTAGACTTTGTTGTTCAAATAGAAGAGCGCCCTCAACGTTCAATGCAAAATAAATTTGTTTCTTCACAGTAGTTTATTGTAATGTTCATGCAGTGACCGTTTTCTCCTCTACGCCCCTTTGTTTTGCTAATATTTTCAGAAGTCATCTTTGTGGTCCATTACTTTCAATAACCTTGTTACTGTACTGTTATCCTTACAGTCCATGACTTGGTTTTTTGTCTACATTTTCTATGAAAATACTGTGTACATTTTTTTATTCCCATTGCTTTACAATTTACCGTCATCTCTCGAATATGACTAAACACACACAGTTGAACATATCCCCCATTATTAACCCTTTTCCTGCCAAGTTCATATTTCACCATCAGGTCAAGATGGTTAAAATGAATGAAACACAACATATTCCATGATTCATAGTTTATTTGTACTATTAGTTTGTGGTGTGGAGTGGTGAATACCCTACTGTACACTATGCCCTGCTTTTGCTCCACCACATAAAAATGGCGCACAAAATGCAGACGTGCGATCTTTGTCGAGTAAATCTTTTTTTTCCTTTTGCTCCTTATTATCGTGCGCATTAAAATCTACCCCCAGTTGTACGATTCTTAGGGCTGACCTACAATGCGTTTGTTCGGTGCACATGTCAAGGCATTGCAGGGAGTATCGCTCATAACGATCAAATTTTGGCATCTGCTCCCTCTCTAGTTACTCGAACTTTCCGTGTTTCACTGACGTCTACATATCAGAAGTATGCACACATTCACAAAAATGTAGTTAGCACTGAATATAACAGTAATGTAAATACGAACAGAAAGACTGAATTGCGTGGATGAATAAGTGCATAAACAGAATGCATGAACAAACAAATAGTTCCGCTGCAGCATATGCCTCACACTTACGGAAGAAAAGTGTACTGTCTATCGTCTCTTGAGGTTCTAAGGCTGTGTCGCATTCCTCCATACAGTCCATTACAGCCTGGTTCTGAATAATTCATGGTCAGCTCACAGGTAGTGATGAATTCTGGTGGATCAGACAGTACCGTGTATACCTGTCACTTTCTTTACCCAGAAGCGTAAAAAACTTACATCGTCGAGGTACAAGCCACCAACAAATAACCATTGTATATCTCTCCTCTCTCGTCTCTGCCCACACGATACCTCTCCGTATAGGCGGTATGGTTGATGTTTGGTATTTTATCTATACTACGACTTCTCAATATAAATACGTGAGCACTCAGCCGAGTTTGTTTGAAGTCTGGCATATCTCGCCAAAAGAGTTCGCCTGCTCTTCAATAATTTTGGATTTAACCCTCAGAAAACCCACGCAAAACGAACTATTTTGACAATACGACACTTTGTCAGGGTTATTTTGTTCTTCTTGCGTTGTTCCCAGGAAACAATGCTTTTTTTCAATTTTGACTTCAGCACCCTTAGCATGCTTAGAGCTGTGTTTGTAATATATTTGTCCTGGCACTCCCCAAATCAATTATTGAATCTCCCGCTCTTCATTCCATCGGAAACCCCAATGGCTAGTAGCAAATATTCATTTTCCAAAGGCTTACGTCGTTGTGGGCGTTTTCTCTCGCAAGATGTTATGTCCATTGATACATGTTGAATTGTTGATATAAAACAATGAATTTGTTTTATTCATGACTGCGCAGTCGATTTAGTTTGATGTTTTCCAGCGCAGCTCATACACGGGTCTTAAACTTCTTACCGCACAAAGAAAATCGGCAGATGGAAAAACAGCGGGACAATGGAAGCAACTGCACATCCCGAATTCGTACAAGATCCAACTGACAACGATACGATACAGAACAGGCAGGTAATATGCTATGATGCCATGCCATCTAAAACAAACTTACTTTACCGATTTGTATGGTTGGCTTGCTCCGCGACATCTCGAGTGTTGAATCTCCTTCAACAACCATGATCGTTGTCCCATCGCTATAGCAATAATTGTGCCTTTCTAAGGTGACTTTGTGTAATTGTGAGTACAGATTTTCAGGAGTAGACTGAGGTTTTATAATGTTCCACATTTCCTCTTTAAAATGTTTTTAATGAGCAAACTCTTCAAAGGTGCCCCGACATTACAAGCTGTCCTTTCTAAGTTGTCTTCACACTTGATGGCAAAGAAGATGGATTTAATGTATTTTTATCTCTGATGATGGTAATGTAATGTGTTGATTACATGGTCTGATTACGAAATGAAAGTAATTCAAACAATAAACAAACGTTCGGGTCGTTCTCATTTGTCAAACTTATAATACGATAAATTAATATTCGACTCTCGCATGTCACACAATTTTCGCTCGAGGTTACAAGTATTCAC
>LD360528.1:48048-84740 GCA_001465055.1 Ptychodera flava | reverse complement strand
CAGATGTGTTCGAGTAAAACAGCTTGTACTCCACAGTAAAGAAATCCGTGTGTGTGTGCCAAACACTGAAACTCCGAACTCAAATGACAAGGGCTGTATTTCTAGTCAGACGACTCGTACTGCAGAGATTAACAATCAAACTTCAGTACAAGCCTAACTATCAATTCTTAACACGGTGACCGTTCCTGCAGTACCCTCAACATTTCATTATCTCATTTCAATAGCTCACATATGTGAGAGTGTATGAGTGTGTACATGTCGTCGCCGGGTTTTCGAAGACAAATAAGGAAGTCTTAGCAACGCCAGAGTCAGCAATTTTTGCGGAAAGCCATCTTCCAGGGTTACGTTTGATAGTCGAACAGCGATCGTCGTTTCGATGTCTAACATGACTATGAGGCAATATTTCTGGCCCAGGATTGCGTATGGAAGTTGACATGCTAACGTTAGTAAGGCGTGTACTTTTAAATTCTTTAAACAACAAATGATCAAATGTTATTTTCAAGATCTAAAACAAATCCTTCAAGTTTTGTTAATCACGCTGAACATGACTATACTATTTGGGGATAACAGCTCTATGAAAAACGTTACTTTGACTCTTTCTGTCACTTACAGTACTGTAAAACTTGTTCTTGGTATCTATATGTAATATAGGTACAATATTCACCGAAATACATAGTTCACGTTACTATAAAAATGGGAAAGGATAAGATCTTTTCACTTCTCATCAAAAAATCTTTTCAATGGTGGTACGGCTATTAAAGAACAATCAAGCCATTCATGGTCTACAAACCTTTTATTTTACTTTTTGTATATTCTCTGGCACCCTCTCGGACGAATTTTAGAATTTCTACAAAGATTCTTTTTTTTCTTGTACGGAGACTTGGCCCTAATGGTGTACTTTTTGGAGACACAAGACTTAGTGCTCCGGTTATGCATAATCATCTCATACTTTTAGCAAAACGATTTATTAATGCAATGAAAATGAGTAAGAAATCATCAGTTGCAATGTACACGTATTTGTTACAAGCCATACATAAGTGACATATACGGGAAACTGCTATGCAGAAAGATAAACTAGAGACATATTGTCGTGAATGGATTGAGAACTGTACTGGTACACCCTTATCACAAACACTGTAACCCTCAATTACTGTTATCAATTAAACCTCATTGAACATAAAAAGCCAACTTGCAATGCTTTATCAAAGATTTCCGCATCGATGAGAAAAGGAAGAGAACGGAGTAAAGCAACACTTCCGTAAATACGTCATCGAAACAAAGGTAAACGCTACAGTTTGTTAATAACGACGCAGAGCGTGTGAGTCTGAGCCATACGATATTCACCGCTCTTCTGAGTCAACAAGGCGACGACGCTGCACTGTACTATATACGACAGAGTGTATAGGGTGTACAGCCTGCCTGTCATAGGACAAACGCATCAACAGTTTTGCCGATTATTTTTGTTCTCATTATATTCAAGACTATCGTAGATAAACAAAAACAAGGCGATCAATAGGTTGCCAGGGAATAAAATGGGCATTTTTCGACATTTGAAAATCGAAATCGGTTAAAAAAATCAATGTTCGTATTCAAATTGATTTGATAAAGCCTACAGAAATTCATAGCTTCACCAGCCATGGTTTTTGTTGGATAAGTTTTAGCAGTCCAAATTGACATAGTTAAAATTTCGCTCAAACTTTCCTTAAGGAAACTGTTGACCATTTTCTTTTAAAATAATGAATAAAAATCGGGGGTCACCGGTCAAACTTTGGTACAAGATAATTAAGTTACCCATTACCGACGCCTGAAATCCAAAATGGTCGCTATCCCTGTGTTAACCCTGCGGGGAAGATAAACTTTTCGACTTTCACAAACATACGCCAATAAAAATTTCAGTTATTCCAAGAGCTGCAAAACAAGACTCAAATGGTTGATCAAAATGGTATTGTAAAATTTTGAGTGTCAGAGTATCTGTCCGGTCGCGGCGCACTCCACCTCCAATAACGCCAACCTTACCAAACTTGACAATGATTTCACAGAATAAGTGACGACCGTACGTTTTATGTGGCAACTTTTGATTGTGATATAGAGGGAATTTTACTCAACTGTATACCACAAACGTTGCGAAGATATAGAATTCCTATTTCATTTTACCAACATGTTTCTGATGTATCACGATGAGTTTCTCCATAGTTTGAGCATCCGAAAAGCAAATTTTCAAAATTCAGCGAGCCTCGTTAGATGAAAACATTGAGAGCCTGGGAATGCAGAGGGTTGTGAAGTAAGGGAATAGCCAAACTGTACTCATACTCTGCTACACAGTGGAAACATAATGACGTAAGCCAAGCGGAAATGGAAAGAAGACGTCATTTGACAATGCTGTTAAATCGTCTCCTTCAAAAATCAGCATACACCATACATGATGTTTTGGCTCCTTTGCATCTATACCTCGCTTGATGAACAAGCAGGACCTATATGTATGTATGTTAGTATTTTTCTGAAAGAAAAAGAGCCTTGAACGTTTCCGAAACTTAATGTTTTAGTTTCGCCCAGAGATGAAATTTAAAAATTTTGACTAATTCCAATATCAAATGTAATTTCCAAGCATCATAGCTTATAGCAATTCATGAGATACAAAAGCTAAGCAGACTAGCCTTGGGCGTCAAAGGTAATTGCGAAGGATATTTTCATATGTCACCGAGCAAACTCTTAAGAAATTTCTTCTGTGATTTCCAAGACATCTTGTTTGTTAAAGACAATATTTTGGCAGATCAATAACGCGTGTCGGGGTTCGTCAATACCTATGGAGCAGCTAGAATACCGCCAACCATGTAATCAAAGTATGTGTCGGTACAATTTTTCACGCCTACTGTATCGTAAAAAGGACTGCCGACATCTACAAAAGGATTAATATTGTACTCTGCCTCTAGAATGTTACCGGGCCATCACCATAGTTATCTTGATCCTGATTTCACGGAACACCTTTGAGCAGACTTTATGAGAGAATGCCAGCGTGGCGTCGTCACACATAGTTGAAAACACACTTATGCACGTAATTTTTAGATATAATCAACCGATTATTGTCAGCGAGTGCTTTTTCGTTAGGATGCAACCCTTAGAATTTGATATTAGAAAATTGGTCACCCTCAGCACATTCTACCAAAACCTTCTCAGGCGCATGTCGGTGACAAAACATGTCTAGAATCGAAATCTAGAAATATTCGGATCAATCGAGCCTCTGAGACACACAATTTGAAATGCTTTCAAGCTTAAGGTGGTTCGCGCCTCGAAAGTGAAAGACTTCAACTTTTGCTCAAACTTTCCTCAATGAATCCTTCAACCATTCTCTTTAAAAATCAAGAACAAAAATAGGGGTCACCGTGTAAATTTTGGTACTAGAGAAACAAATAACCCAAGATTTACCGGTATTTAAAATTCAAAATGGCCGTCATCCCTGTGTTAATTCTATGGAGAAACATAACATTTTCGAATTTTGAAAAACTAAGCCAATGAAAAGTTTTCTTACACCATGAGCTTTAAAATGAACCCCCACAATTGATATATCAGAAAAGAACTGTAAAGTTTGAGAGTCCGAATATCTCTTCCCGGCCACATGATAGTTCTACCTTAACCACAGAGAAACATAGACAGTCTATACTATTTGTCTGTGCTTTAACGTACAACAGGAATACCCTTGCTGCATGCAATATGTTCCGTCCTTTATCTTTGTTTCTATAAGTCTAACTATCAATTGCACAACGATCATAATGATAACAACAATGATGACGAGCACATCAAGGCCATTTCCATAATGATTTGCCCTCTTCAATTTCAAGAGCTTGCTTGAACAGAAAAACGAACAGCAAGCAAATGAATAGTGTTCGATTGAAATCGTCGTCGTCGTCGTCGTCGTCATTGGTGTTTGAGTATTATTTCTAGATCTTCAGACTGTGAATTCCTTTTCCTGTAGCTTATAATCAGATTCCGACAAAATAGGCGCATTGTCAACTTTGATGGCGCTCAATAGTCATGCATACTAGTACCCTTTTAGCATGTTTAGAACACGTTCGTTTTCTTCATTGGCATAACTGATTTCAACATTGGCATAACTGATTTCAAAAGAAACGTTTTGGTTAGTTGGATTTTGCCCCTCAGTACATTAATCAAGCGTTGATGCACAACTCAAAACAATCTGACAGGCAACGTCAGAAGCTGGTTGTAAATTGGAACTATCTTTCGTCATATTTTCCTGGGTATGATATTACAGAACAAGTCCAGTCTCGAGAGCTTTTCATCGGGCATTTAAGGTAAAGTGCGACGAATTCGGACGCGCACACGCTTTAGCACTTTTCTGCGCAAATTTAAGTCCAGCCTGCCGCAAATAGGTTATTTTGTAGCGCATGTATTTAACATCACCTGTAATTGTTGAAATTGCGATTTTACCTAATTTTTTGACCCAGTCTCTTAGAAATACATGTGACCTATAACCTTGTCATATTTTGACCCCCTAGGAAGCTGGTTTTTATTCAATATGAGCGAAAAATTAAGATTTCTCTCCCATTTACGTGGCGCATATTACCCATTCACCTGGAGATATTGTAAAAAGTAGCGTGGTGACACCCTTTTATTAAAAGTGTAAACTAAATGGTATTATGTCAGGATTTTATTCGCCAAGTTTGGTCAATAAGACACCATTCAAAGCGACAGGAAGAATGTTCGAAAATTATGTAGTGATATAATTGCGATATCGTCATTTTGTAATCGATACTTATGTTATAATTTGTTTGCAAACATCATGAAAACTATACATTCGATAGATATGGATCTTAAGTCTTCGTATTTATTAAAATTAACTCATTTGCTAAGCGTTTTATGATTGCTTTCTTATGATTTTTATTTATTTCTAACGACGATATTTTAACGTCCGTTTCCATGGAAACGAGCGCGGTGACCTCCATTTTTTATTTCATTTTTGCACTTGCACAACTTCCAAGAATGTTTGTGCAAAGTTTCAAAAAAATGACACCACAACCTAATTTTGACGTAATTCGTAGTACTCCACCTTAAATAGCTTCGAGATATGAAATCTGGTCGTGCATACAGTAGCATACAGTAGTCCCAACTCTGAGCGCTGCATGATTGCTTCAACAGACGAAGCGATCATTTTCGTCAAATATAAATTATTTTTCCTTCTGAATTGAGAAGAAATAAATCAGCACGAGTGACTAGACAGCGAGTAAAATAAACTATTTAGAGATCCTGAAACGCCATTTATTTATCACTGAATGTAGATGCAGATTAGACTGAAAGATCCGTCGTTCGAGGACACTCCCTACGCTCCCCTCCTCTTACGGGGGAGGGGGGGTAGAGAGCGCCCTCGAGCGACGGATCTTCCAGTCTAGATGCAGATATGCTTCTTTCGAATGTCTGAGCAAGATTCGCTCATCTCATATCTTTTCGAAACATATGACAACGTCTACTACATATATCTTCCATGAAATTTGTTCATGCCCTTGTCTTACTCCTGTTCGCTTCACGTTTTTGGTAATGGTCTGTTTTGTGTGTGTCGATTGATCTTGAAAAACATTGATTTAGGAACACGGACGAGGATGACATTTTATTTTATCTTTAATGAATATGACGGTACAGTGCGTTATACAGCAAGTACATGAAACAGCTAGCAACATGAAAAATGTTTACATATCACACTATCGAGCATTTCTCAGCTATTTTTCGACGTTCAATTACACCGACTAAGAATAGACTTGTACAATGTCATTTACATATTGTGCAATTTTACATTGCTTGTACGTTACCGTGAAATTATCGATGCGAAATAATACATATTAAATTTAACTGCCAAGTTAACTAATAGAAATCCACATTAAGTAAGTTTGCACAGCACAAGACTTGTCCACCAGTAACGTTATAACAAGGTGCGTGTTACAGGACCCCTTATTGTAAAAGGAAAATAGCTGTGCATTGAAAGTTTGCTTTAATGAAAGTTTGATCAAAAGTTTGAGTCTGTCATTTAGAGGCGCAGACAACCTTAATTAAACACTTGCGGTATCTCCTTTCTCCTTATCTCATGTTCCCTTTTAATATTTAAATGGGAAACAAACGGCAATTTTAATAATACTGGAAACGAACGCAGAATGTTCACGATCACACACCGAATACTCAGACAAAAATAGATCACCAAACTTCGGTTCCATGGCTTTGATTATCTGATTCAACTATTCTTCTCTGAAACTGCAGACGGTATGTGGGTATATGATATTTTCGAATTCCTCAGTTTATTAAAGAAACAGTAGTGCACCGAGTCGTTTGTTACGTGAATGATGATTTTCGTCTCCTCATTTGGCTATGGGATTTTTTCACTTGAGTCATGAACACCTGCAAAGGTAACAAGTGGCACTATTGAAGAATATACTTTATAACAGAGGAAAGGAGTTCGCTATGTAAAGATACTATGGTAAGTAAAACGACTGATATTTTAAAAAGTACAAAATCACTCTCTTATAGGCAGTGATATTCCAAAACATACATGATTTCTTTCGCATGGAATACTCTGTCTGAGCGAATGCCAAGACTGTCTTTAAATAGTACTAGAACGTTCTAGATGCTCCACAACGATGACGACGGAGTTGTTGCCGTCAGTTTGGGTCATGTTCGCCGAGAGACTTGCACTAGCTGCCGAAGTAGTCGCTGGCGTCACGCTTTTCATCTTGCTGTCCGTCGTTTGAGAGCTCACTGTCGGTACGGGGCGGTCTTGACGAGCATTGGTCAGTGGAGCCACGGCACTTTTGTCGGCCTTGCCACGGAACAGCTTTCCCTTCAGCAACTCTTTGTAGGCGATTTGGAAATTCTTGTTACTGCACCCGTACAGAATCGGGTTGAGAGCCCCAGCAAGATTTCTGGATGGATATGCTAGTATGAGAGCATCCATTGGTGGCAGTTTCCCCATTGCTATGTATATATTCAAAATGAACATATACGGTAGGTAACCGAGCAGAACCAAAAGAAATATTGCAATCAGCACCTTCAGCATTCGAATTTCTTGTTGATTCGGTCCCTTGTTTGCGCTTGATGCGCTCTGGCCGGGATAGGCCTGGACACGCTTACGACTTTTGCGTATGTAGGTGTAAATTAACGCGTAAAAGACCACTGTCACCACACTGGGAAAGTACAGACTTACCGCGAATTCTAGTTCGGAGACGTCAGCCCGACAGCGAAATATGGATGGGTGGTATAAGGCGTTGCGCTGGATTCCGTAGCCGTGGATAGCAGTTGGCAGGGCCCAGGTGAACAGGACGCCGAGAGTGAGTGTTAATTTTGTCGTGATGCGGTCGTAGTAGTTACGGTGCACGATGAAGAAGTATCGATTCATGGCGATGCAAGCGGTCGAATACAACGATGCTCCGATGGCAATGGGATGGAACGTCAAATGGGTGACACACATGTTGTACCCGAGGTGCCAGCCACGACGGAGTTGGGAGTCGCTTGAGAAGGTAGAGACGAAAAGAGCAGAAAAGATGTCAGTGAAACTGAGATTGACCAAGAAAGCGTTTCCCAACGTCTGTAGTTTCTTCTTGAAAATGACGGCGCCGACGAAGACAAAGTTGCCCAAGAGGGTGATCACCGCGACGGCAAGTTCGATGGTGCTTGAAACTTGTGTTGTCCATATTGCCGGCATTGGCAGTTGGACCACGTTTCCCGTTGTGGTGTTGTTCATATTTCTCGAAGCTGAAGTTGACCAGTTGGAAAATGTGGTGGAAAGCAGTGGAACCCAACTTCTCCTCGCCGAGATGTCAGACAGACTACACGGTTTCCTTACTCACCAACTGAATATTTGATTTTTACACTTGTAAGCGATTGGTCCGATTCTTCATTAGAATAAATATTCATTTTATCGAAAGTGATCGACAAGGTTGTCTTCAGAGGAAGCTTATATGATGTCTTTCACCTATAACTTTACTAGTGTTATTGATATTGCACGGTGGATTATTCATTGGTTTCAAAAGCAGCATCAGAGCGACAACACCGAGGGAATCAGATGAAATACTAAATCAGCATAGAAGCTTGAATTGTTAGGTGAAAAATGACGATTTCACGTTAAAAATCGTGGCGTTTTTCAGCCGCTTTCCATGATTACTAGTATGTGAAAATCTGACGGGGAAGTTCTGAGTACTTTTGTACCGTGACACGCACAGGTAATGCTTGGCCACTATGACGATGGTCAAATTAAAGAGTGGAGCTCATGCAAAAATCAAACATATCTCCAGCTTTGTATATCCATGGGAGAGGGGTATTTATGAAGTTATTTTACTAAAACTATTCACGCGGCAGACGACATCCGCGACTTACTCGTGACATTAAAGATCGAGCAAGCGGCGTTTTTTGCCGCTGAGCCTATCAGAATGCACAATCTCCAATTTCGGAATTTGTTCCACACACGTCCAAAAGTACATATTGTTTGATGTATTGGTTACAAGAAGACGTTGATAATATTCTTCGTTGAGTGCTGTCATTTGCTCCACTGGAGTAACGAATTGCTGATCTATCAAATGGAACAAAAAGTATATATTTTATTCTGTGAATCGGCGCCCAATAATAACCGTGCAGAACCATGCCGTGTTTTCAGTTTCTGTCCGTCTGACGTTGACTCTGACGAGCAGCAGTGGGTAAGTGTAGGACAAGACAATACACAACTCTCGTTCTGGTGTTACAGGTGACCCACTGCAGACTCTTCAGAGGTGAATACATTAGACTATGGCTGCTGTGGTGCTGAGAAAACCTCCGTTCTTGTCATAACAAACACTGACAGAGCCGCGGAGATGCTACAATTGACTTTGATAAAGTGAATGGGTCATTCTGATGTAGTGAGATCAACATTAGCTATTAAAAATTCAGTTGGGAGTTTTTGGTCCCCAGGAAAAGCTTTCAAATTACGTTGTTTAATCCAGACTATCTGTCAGGTTCCCTTAGCCAGACTGTTGCGCTGACCGTCATTACAAAGTTACCATATCAGCCAGTCACAATCACAGGCGCTTGGCACATTGCTGGGATAATAATCGTATTAAATATGTAGAATGTCTATAAGACTTGATTATTCAATAAAGAATAACGGTGCGTGATATTACTGTACTTCTTTGCAGCAGTACACTATGCGTGTTCATCGGGCCCAAGCCCGGCAGCTACAGCCACTCGGTTAAGCCATAGACAGGGGTTAAGCTAGCCGACATGTACAGTAATATCACGTACCGTTATTCCACCGTTATTCTTTATTAAATAATCAAGTCATATACACATTCTACACATTAAATATCATGATTATGCGTTGCATTCGCCGGGCCCGAGCCAGGCAGCCATAGCCACTCGGTATAACGCTAGTCAACATGTAGGCCTAGGCCTACATTAATATCATAATCTACAGTGATTCTTTTATTGAATAATCAAGTCGTGTAGACATTAAAAAGGATTATTATCCAAGCAATGTGCCAAGCGCCTGTGGTCACAATTTTCTCTTCGTCGATTTACAGCAAGATGAATGTCTTTCCTGCGTTTTAGTACATTTTAAATTCAAATGTTAGAGAACCCCTTAAATGGCTCAGATTGATGGAAAGGGGTTTGTTTCCTGTTTACAGATAGCAATCAAAGAACACCGCTCTCAAGACCTTGTCTTTCCTCCACCGAATGCTCCCCAACAACATTGTGGCAGATATGAAGGGGTTGTGTCATCACCTGATAGAGAAACAACCGGAAAACCTAAATATAATTATTTTTAATGTTATATTTATTACTTATCGTAGGGAACGGTGCTCGTGGCACGTGTAATGCACGACAGAGGCCGAGTAAAAGGGAACGAAAGCAATGTGGTTTGTTGCTGCACCGTAACTACCGGTATTAGTATTGGTTTCACACATCCCTAAAGAATCAACGACAGCATTCGCCAAAATGAAAAAAGTCACTCTCAAGATCGGCGAAGAAACTACCGGTATTAGTATTGGTTTCACACATCCCTAAAGAATCAACGACAGCATTCGCCAAAATGAAAAAAGTCACTCTCAAGATCGGCGAAGACATGCGGCGCCCCTGATGGCGATTGCTTTTAGTTCTCGATCTGATATCAGTAATTTTGACTTTTTATTGTTCATGTCTTACCTTGCCCATGGCCTCCGTATCCGTACAATAGCCTTTGATTCAGATAATTGGACAGGTCCGTGAAGAAGCGACACGAACGTAAAAAATAATGAGACGTCTTGACTTCAGTGCAGCTTCAAATCTCTTTGTCATACCGTGGAACGATACTACATGTATCCTTCGAAATTGTAAAATTGTCTCCTTAGAAGAGAAGTAGGACAATGGTGACTTTGCTATGCTGTGTTAAACCACCAATGTCCGTTTTGAAATGGTTACTAATACCGTGAAATTCCCTTCAATACGCAGAATGGAATTGCGGGGAAGCTCAAATAGGTAGCTTTGGGACTATGAGTTCGCTTGTTGACAAGGCCCGAATTAAATATTAGAGTTGTACCTTCCTTTTGAACTTCTGGTCAAAAAGTATGGCATCCGTAAATAGACTTTTAAAACTGTCGGTATTGCCCTTTACCTTTAGAAGTTGCTTTTCTCATCTGGTATTTCTATCTTCAACATAAATTGGCACAACCTCAATATGTCAAAGGAAATAAAGGAAGGCTGCGTATTCTCACTGCGAGGAAAGTCTGTTAGAATGGAAAAAGTTGTGTATTTAGAGTTTGCTGTTTCATATCATAACATTGTACTTTCCTAAGATTAATTTCATGTTGGCAAATCCCGATGTGTACCAATGTCCGTGAAATGTTTGTTCTGATGGTACACAATATTTCTATTGGCTTCATTTCCATCACTGTGTGGACACTAAGATGCGCATATAAATAGAAAAGACGAGAGAGATAGAGACAAAGATAAAGACAAAGACAGACAGACAGACAGACAGACAGACAGACAGACAGACAGACAGACAGAGGGGAAATTATCCTATTATTTTTGTTAAGAATTAGTTTGACCAAAGAGAAGATAGAGTGGCAACGGGTATTGTTTAAAGACGCCATTGGTTATAAATACCGGATTACATGAGAGGACGCTCATCATGCAAAGAGACGCCGTGCGAGTAGCTTGACCTGAGAGCTCCACAGATTGCGGTTTTTTGCGTGTTTTTTATGAAAATTTATGAAATGGGAATGCTCTACACCAGGGTAAATACCTGATCAATACATAACGACTCCATATTTTCTGAACCGATAAGTTTTCGGGACAATTTTAGTGAGTAATTGTGCTTGGCCAGTGAGAACGTCGACCCAGGGGACGCCGATTGGATTTGAATACCACTGTCAATCAAACCTTGTGCAAAGTAAGACACGAGTCAGCTGGATGTGTACCTAATGGAGATTAGCATTCGCCTTATCTGCTTATGGTGACTGAAATAGATAAAATATGTGTCAAGATTTCCAGTGTCGAAAGACGTGCGCAATAGTTTCTTCACAGTTCTCCAACTTTTGCACCTACCCGCCGCATTGCTGGGGATAAAAAACGTGGTCAGACTACATTCAAGTCGATTACATCTTAGTAACCGTGGACACGGTCCCTCCACAAGACGTGCCGTGAAAAAGAAAATGTATTATCGGGTTCTCTCTTACTGGAAAGTTTGATGGCCCTGAAAAGGGCCGTTTGGTTTGGTTTTGTGGCTTCTACCGTACATCCAACGATGGCAAATGTGTATGGTACGCCGGGCAAATTTGGATATAACGATCGGACAACAAAAGTCACGCAAAATGGCATATTAATTTTCTTCTTTTGACGAGTACGTCATCGGCCTGCATCAGATGCTGTTTTCGGGCCAAAAATCGCCCATCACGTCAAGCGTGTGTCCGGTCAAGGATATCCCAATACTTCCGACAGAGTCAGAGTCAGATAGACTCGTTGTCATTGCCAAACTAATGATACTAAAGTCAGAATGACAAATCAAGAAATGTTCAATACCCCGGCACAGAGGTGTGAAGCGGTACGGTATCCGTGTATACTATGGAGTGTCGTTTGTACCTCTGTGAGTCTACTAATAAACGAAATGTTTATTTGACCATGGAGCTAAAAAAAGGATGATTTGACTTCCTCTGTTTCGTTCCGCCGTCACTTCGAGAGTACGTAGCCTCGTGAGCAAGTGCCATCTTATCGACAACCGACGCCATGCAGTTCCGCTGCATATCGATCAAAGTTCATTACGTCTGAGAAATTTTAACTAACGAGATTTCCTGTCCGAGTTTTCGAAATGCATCTGATTTTTGTACTTTTTTGGTTACAATTCAAACGAAATCTCGCAACACAAATTGGAAAATAATGTAATACACGATGATCTGGACTTGTTTTCTGACTTCTGACCGCCATCTTGGCCTCATAAAAGTTTTACGTTGGGCTGGCTGAGTACGTCGGGATAACCCGGGATCATGGTTCAATCTTCAGGAAATACCCATTTTATGTTATTTCGACACCGATGTTTCCAAATTTAATAAAACATTACTTCTAAGAATTTGAGAGATTCGAACGATGCAGATTGAGTTTTTTACATACCAGTATATTTACTTGTAATTTTGTGGATCGAGGCATAGAGAGTATGGGGGGAAGATGGTCGAGGACACTGTCCGCATCCGGCGGCAAGCGACACACTGCCCGAATCGGTGAAATCTGTAACTCGAACGCACCAGGTATGGTGAAAACACCTCATGCCAAAATGTACGTTCTCCGACGTGCTCAGCGACGTTCGACGTGAATTTATGTTTGTAAATCTACTAATATAGCGGCGTTTGACGCAAAACGATGAAAACGATACTATGTTGACAGGGTGGAGTACCCACTAATGCGCGAACCTGGGATTGAGAACGGCGGCTTTAAGGCGTGAAGCGGTTACGTAACCCATCCATGTTCGCCTCGCCTCAGGTTGCTCTCGCCTCTCTTTTCCGGAGAGTGCCGACCATGAATCCTTCGGTAATTTTCGGATTTTCGCCAATTGTTAAGCGAAAGTATGTTCGGCAAAGTTTGTGTTGTTGTTGTCGTGTGGTGCTGAGCAGAATTGACGTGCTGGCGAAAACGGGAGTGTTTTGAGCTTCAGGAAAATGAGTTTTACCGTTTTAAAAATTCCTCTCATATTTTTATGAATATATCATGAGTGTGTTTGAACCAAATTTGAAAGTCTTTTATCGATACTGTCTGGTTTTACTCAATGGTTTACGGTCAGTCATACCGTCTTTTACACGTGCGTCAAGGAAGGACATGTTTATGAAACTGCTGGCGTGTTATGTTTTGATTGGCGTGAAGCAGTGTTCTGGCCTGAGAGCTCACAAAGTAACTATGGTTGCTACGCGACTGGCGGTACGATGCCATCTCGTCGTATTTTTCGCATAACCTCGTGTAATTATCAACCACAAACAAAGCCTCCAAAAAGTTTAACACCTTTGAAGCTCATTTTAATATGAAAAGCCAATAGTCTACCGAGACGACCATGGAACAAAAGGCATGCAAGTGTTGCCACTCTGTCAATGTTTCTCTGTGGTTTGACCATGGATGTAATGGTTTGACGTAGTACAAGATATGTCGACGTGAAAATAAGGCTTATCGAAAGAAAAATGCACTCCTTGGAACACGATGTACCGTAGTTTTCGCAGCAGTATTTGCAAGACTAGGACACCGGAGAGAAAGTCGAGATTTTCGCGGGTTCCTGGGGCACTAAACGTGTCATTCCTGACACCCTCCTCGATTGATGGAGATTCGCCCAAAGGGAACTACAAGATTCAAAAACTGTACATGACATAACATCTTTGCCCGACTGTCTGATGAAACCTTGCAGGGCGATGATGAAGCCATTTATCAGTTATGACCCTAATCATTGAAGCTGACTTGCTCATGCACTGAGCTCACAATGAAGGTTCAAATGTTAACTTTTATACACACAATACGTCTCGGCTGGTCGAAATGAAACTCTCTATAGTGTCGGTGAATGTGGCTATGTGCTGATGTGTGGATACCCCGCGGGCCGACAGATGAAGTATCCAATAGAACCATTAAACACAGCCAGGAAAAGTATACTGTTTTGAACCCTCTCAGTTGCAGAGTCAAAGACAAAAGCCCACAAGCGAAAGCTGCGATTTCCAAGTTGGATGATATCATATCCGATGCTATCGCTGATGGCGTGTGTTTCGTCTCAGTGGGCGTAACATACTGTAGTATTTGCTAATCAAGCATCCCCTTAATCAAAATTTCGCAGGCAAGATGGATTTGTAATGTTTTCAACCTCAATGTTACTTTTCAGCATTGCATGAAAACTTATACCTGTACTTGTAGCCCTCATAGAGGTCTGATTAACGAGTCCAAATTAACAATTTATGTGTTCTGACACATGCATGCCTTTTTCCAAAGGTTCAAAACGAAAATAATTCGTATTACTTCAGTACGGGTCATGCATCATGTTGGTAAGTTGTGCACAGATGTCGCCCACACTTCAAAGGGGTCATATTTGTTCAACGGCTTTCAATAACAGTTATATGGAATTCTTAACCTAATTCGTACCTGAAATTTTCGAAAATATTTGTGCAAGCACTTCAAACACTGTTATGTGACGATGGTTTGCAACAGTAGAGCACCATCAACGGTCAGATGGCGGGACTTTGATATCGACCACGATCCTACGAGGCATCCTTGTTATTTGTCACATCAAAGCAGTCAGTTAATTACCCGAAATATCACGGAAACTCGTACGAACATAATACACTGTGGTCTGAATCTTGGTCCAAGTCGATGAATTTAGAAAAGATAGTCCTTTCTAGTAGTTCATTACCGTTTTTAAAACTTCATTATTGGTTCAACTGATATATACGCTAAGATTGCCTCGACATAGATAGTCTTTATAGCTACAATCACTGCTCTAACCCGCGCCTCAAACAATAAGGGAAAAAGACATGTTAAATACATGAGAAGATTTTTATTAATGAATAAATTAATTAAATAACAGACTTGGATAGGGATGAAATTTATATAATTTAATGCAATGCACGATTCGAATAGGATATGCGTCTCTGATTGGCGTCCTTAGATCAATAATACCTGCAATATAGATGGTAGAATATGGATCAAATTTATACAATTTAACACGATGCACGACTCGAGCAGAATTTAGTCTCTGGCGCCCAGGTCAAAGAACGCGTACCATCTACATAGTATGGGCTAACGGCCATTAGAAAGTTAATAGACTGCCCATATAGACAGTGTCAGCTAGTTCGTCCATTTTCTTGCATGCAGAAAATTTAATGTATGAAAATGATATATATATACGATGGTGAAATTCCCCGAGATGAGTTCAGCGGAAGACTTACATGTAGTGATTGCAGTCACGTTGAAAATGTACAACGTCGTGATTGATGCTGAAGGTAAACTTGATGGACAGTTGCTGACTCAGTAGTTTTAAGACTGTCCAACGGAGATATGATGTATCTTCATTCCTAGACAGAAACTCATTTTCTGTCTTTAAGGTAGAATGCGCCTCGGGGACAGATATTCAGACTCTCAAATTTCTATAATTCTTTTCTGATCTACCACTTTTAGGGGCGGGGGCTCATTTTAAAGCTCTTGGAAAAGAAAAACTTTCACCGTCTTAGTTTTTCGAAAATTCAAAATTATATTTTCCCCCATAGAGTTTACACAGGAATGGCGGCCATTTTAATATCAAATAATCGCAAGTTTTAGCAAAAGTTTAAGTATTTCACTCTCGAGGTGCATACTACCTTAAAGTAATACAGGGTGTATTATAGTGTATTATAGTGCCCTCCAACGCGCTTTATCTTGAAAACTAAATCGGTGACACAATATTACTGTATTGTTTTCTCTTGTCTATACTCATCTACCGATAATACGTTGCAATAAAGAACGTGACAGTACTCTTGATCTAAATCTCCATCTCAACCACGTTGAAAACGAACGAGACCTTCAGAGTTACTCTGACGCTTTGCACCACGATATACCTTTTCATTTTAAAATTTTCCTCTCCCCTAAAGTTTGGGATATGTTCCCGATCCCATTTCTCACTTTTGCGTCATGATTTAAGTCTAGTTTGAAACTTTTTAATCGGGACACATTAGGCGCTATGCCGATTGCTGGGCATGTCACAAAATATCATGGACTGTCAGTACATTTTTCAGAAACGATCCTGATCACATTTGATTGGTTGAGGCGTTGCAAAATTGCAAACTCTTCGGGGATTGTATTCCTCCGCGTGAAATCGTAATCACCGTCTTCGTAGTAGTGATGCGGCACATGGTCGCCGTTGGAATCCTGGGGAAACGGCCAAAATCCATAAAGGGTAACTTCTTGGCAGAAAAGGGTCGACACTGTGAAGAGGACGAAGCCCTCGCTGTTCCTTGTCTTGTTCCAGAACCTTTAAGAGATTAAACGTATACGAAGGAGCTGAGAAGAAAGCATTTTGGTGTCGCTCACATCAGTCTATTTGCACTTTCTGACATGAGATGATGGTGAACGGATATCAGAAGAGTTTTGTAATGAGTTGTTTAGCAGGTTCATTTTGCAGAGTATTGAACAAGTGTGCAACAATATGCCACCAATGTTTCCTTCTTTACACATTTTAGAGTTGTCTTCCGTATGGATAGTACACAAAATTGCATCATTCTCTGTCAATTACTATCGAATACTTGTAGCAGTAATACATTATACGTTTGACTAGTAATCATACCCATAATTTCTAGACGTCGAGGGCGCATGTGTGCTAATGATATGTGGGCGTGGAAAGCGACAACGCTTGCTTTTACGTTACGATAACAATAACAGAGCCCACCTGACTTCTGCGGACACAAGATTTTAATTACCGGAGTGTAGAATCAAAAAGTCGATCTGATGCCAATAATATATAGTCGTTAAAAGTAATTATTAAATAACGTTTTAACGGTATATTTGCTTAACTTATCGGCTGCAATATATTGTATTTTTTTCTCTTTCTCTAATAATCGAATTTCGACTGTGATGACTCGGCAAAAACTAATGAGCGAAACCCAAAATACATGAGCGGGTGTTATATCGACTTCTGTAGCCGGATCCACTTGTTGAGTCTTCGTCACTGCATTGACGGTTTTCTTGCCTCATTCATCAAACTAATTTATTCATGCAGAAGAGATAGAGCAAGACGCGAGCCACTTGGGGGGGGGGGAGAGGTAGGAGGGGTGGGTATATTTGTTTGTTTTAATATTTCGTCGCGACAAAATCTATTGTGCGCATGTCATAATCCTGCAAATAATTGCAGCAAGTAGAGCATTGTCCATTTATACACACATCATGATGATGAAGATGTGACACACCGTACAAACGCTGTGTTCTTGTTAATATACAAGAGGTCTATCGTATGATGAAGTAATATCAAACTGCGTTCAAAAAAACCTCTGGAGAGGGCTGGGGGGCTTGAAAAAATGAGAGTACATGTCACTAGGAGGATTTGAAAGTATAACGGCGTAGAATATTGAACAAAAAGTAACAAAAAATTTAATAAAGACATGTGCAGTTGTCTACGTATTTCACACATATTACTTGTATATTATAAACAGTACTTTGTCACACCGATACAGATTTGCACAATTCCATGACATTGCTCCCGCCATCTTGTGTCAGGGAAGCGTTGCTTCTTCAACGGTTCTAGTTCAACGTATCTAGATTACCACTGTGACCCTATCCTCTTCAAGTGTGCAGAATGTTCGGGAATTTATGTTTACAGTCCGCACACGATAATTCCAAGTATACAAAGACGTGATACTAAAGGTGCGAGTGTTATTAAAGTTGCCAAACTGATTGCTACCTGGTAGTTCTGACAGACATCCATACTGGAGAGAGTGGAAATTTAAAGTGGAACAGTATGCTCGTGTGAGGTATTGGCTGAACATATAGTTTATACAGAGCCCGGGTCACCCCAAACAATAGGGTAGATGTTTTAGTAGACTTACAGAGACTGACCAAAGGCGGATGAGCCATCATACTGTTGTGTCAAAAATATAACCAGTAAATATATATAATATTTACAGGACATTCCAGCATGTTTATTTATGGTCAGCCACCGGCAACATTTGCAGGCTACTATTCAGGGCTGTTTTACCTACTGTAATTTATTTAACTATTATGCCTTGTTTTGAAAGTAGACGAGTTGTTCATGTTCTGCAAACCTCTATACACATTCAGACTGTCAGGACCATGGAAGTAAAGTCTTTTAGGGTCTGTGGATTGAAGTACCATTATGATATTTCCGTTAAGTTGGAATGCGCCTCGGGGACAGATAAGCGGATTCTCAAACTTTTACAATTCTTTTCTGATCTACCACTCGTGGGGCTCATTTTAAAACTCTTGTCGTGAGAAAAATTTCAGCCGCCTTAGTTTTTCGAAAATCGAAAATTTGCTTTTTCTCCTTAAACTTAACACAGGGATGGTGGCCATTTTGAATTTCAATTATCGGTATATCTCGGGTAATTTTGTTTTCTAGTACAAAAATTTGCACGGTTAATAGCCCCCGATTGTTATCATAGATTTTGAAAGAGAATGGTTGAAAGGTTTTTTGAGTAAAGTTTGAGTGAAAGTATAAGTCTTTCAGTTTCGAGGCGCGAACTACCTTAATTAAGCCCTTTTTGAAAGTCTTGCATTCAGTTTTTTATCATCATGGCCATGTTCGAAAAAGTTGTCTCTCCCAATTTTCAATTTCTCATCCAGGGAAAGATGTATCCCTCTCGCTGCTATCCTCCCCAAAACCAGCAAGCTGGCCGCCTTTTTGTCTCTTTGCCAAATCTACATAACAATTTTGAATACCAATGAAACAAGTTGTTATAAACACGATTGGAACTAATTTGGGACAATTGGATGGTGAAGTAATGTCTGTTTGATCTACAAATGTAAGCTCATCTGCTTTTCTTTTTAAGTTGTACACTTGTTTTTATGAGTAAATTGTAATATTGCAACATTAAGCCTTAGAGCACGTAACACTTTTGAGAAATTTGAAAAATATGAAAATCCTATTATCCCAAATCAGTTCCATTCGTGTTTATAGCTTTTGAATAAATTCACCATGTAGTTTTTCCGAGAGGTTAAGGGAACTGACTCAGTTTCGAACTCTTCAAGTGATCAGTTTTGCCCCTTTTACAAGAAAAAGGTGACATAATTTGATATATGCAACAAACTGAAATGTGCAGCCCTTCCCAGCTCCTCTGCGGACCGAAAATATGGGGGACTCTAAAACTATGATGAGTTGGAAAGGAAGTACGTCTAATTGTTTGAGTTTGTTAGATGTACTTAAAACGGTGATTGTCAGAGAACGTTTTCAAAATTCCCCCGCGCCCCTTCCATCTAGAACGCAGCCTATAGTGGAGATACTTTTATCTTCTATCATCACTTTGCAAGCGATGCATTATACTTGATTGGAGACTTTCAATGGGAAAGAAGGACTGAACCTCGTATTTGTAGGGAACAATACAACATGAAGTACATTTTGTAGGAGTGGAGCGCAGGTGATACATGCGATACAACTTGTTACTCTGCTGGTAGATTTAATCCATGGAAGTGTGTCAAGAACCAGATTCATATTGTGTATGTTCAGTTCATAACCAAGCGACTGAAGAAATGCTTTACTGAGCTACGACAGTCTAGGAGAAGATGGAACAAAACGTGGAACAACTTACCTGGTCATAAACTGTGGCCATACAGGTGCCGGTGAGTAAGCGACTCTGTACGTCATGTCATGTCTGTCTACCTTGGTCTGTTTCAGTACAGTCTCAAATATTGGCCGTGAGCGTCTAGTGACACTCAGCTCTCTGTATGACATGTTATAGGGGAACCACACCACCGAGTCGTTCAGCTTACCCAGAGCGGTCAGCTTGTCAAGCGGCGACTGATTCGACGAGTTTGTCGCCCTCTTCAGCTGCGTTTTCAACAGCAGGCCAACTGCAGTATTGATCGCTGTTAAATCTGTCCTGCCGCCAACATCTTCTTCAAACCCAGTTATTTCAGCTAAATTAACTCTCATCACAAAATCGTGACTGTCGATCCTTTTCCCACACTTGCTGTTTTTAAGTATTCCACCGTTTCCAACCAAGGCGCATGATGTCTGTTGTCGCACTGCATAGAACATGTCATCGTAAAGTTTTCGGAGGCAACCGGTTAGAGCGACACCAGGCGGCCAGAAATTTTGAGGAAAGTCATCTTCTAGGGTTATGTTTGATCGCCGTATGGCTATGGTTGTGTCGATGTCTAACAGGTTTGAAACGATATTTCTGGAACGGAATTGCATACAGAAACTACTGAACACGTCATATTGACTTAACAAGCTCATCTGAGCATGGCATACACTTTTAAATTTGTTCAAAGGCCACATAATTGAATATGATTTTGCAAGATCTCAAAATGAACTCTTTAACCTCCGTCAGTCAAACCGAACACGACTGTAACTATTTGCTGACGTGTGTTTCAGTAGAAATCTTTATTTTATGTTAGCTCGTTTAATTGAAGATGGTAAGGCAAAAACTACTTTTGACATCTAACCACATTTTCCATCGATACACAACAGAGTACTCGAAACGATAAAAGGGAAACGGCCCAAATTGATTTCTTTCCCCTTTCATCGCAAGGAAAGATTCAATCGCAGTAAGCTTATGGCCATTATATTGTGATCATGACACTTACGACCTCAGAGTCATCGAAAACCGTTTTTCAAGTTTTTTTTTCCAATTGTTATCCGTTTTCTAAGACGAATCAATAAATTTCGGAGACACGACACTGTTTGCTTGAAATCGATCATCGATGATTTCTCTTCGAAGGTCAAATTCAGGTGTACATACCGTAATTCTTGCCAGCTTTTTACCGTCCTTGGGTCTTGCGTCAAAGGTCGTTGTTGACGAGAATGATTTGAAGGGGTGATATTTTGCTTCTCAAGTGTCCGTATGCTGATGAAATAAGAAATTAGATGTGAAAAATAAATGGTCAACATCAACATCTAGAGAAAAAAGACAATATCCAGGACGTTCTGCGTCGATGTAAAACGGAAGAGAATGAAGCTGAGTATTACTTCCGTAATGACGGTCAGTGATGTAGGAGTCTTGAAACGCAGCGGTTTGTTCAAAAATGACCCTGAGGCTTGAGCGGATCTTGACCGTACAAAATTCTTCACATTCGGATACCAAATGCAGCTATGCGGTGACATTGCAATAATACAGACGATCATGGACAGCCATGTCCACTGTCTAATATCACGATAGAGTGTCCAAAATGTAACAGGATAAGCGCACTGATATTACGGAATTGCGCCCTCACACACTCAACATTGTCGTCTACAGACTAAAGCTCGCAATCAACAATCAACAGGTTGCTAGGCAATTAAAATCGGCCTTTGGAGACATGTTTTAATATCGGAATCGGCAAAAATTGAATGTTCAGTATTTGAACGAATTTCAGAAGGCTTACAAAGACTCGAAGCGACGCCAGCCGTCTTCGTTGGAAACAACGTTTTGCGGAATATTATCGTCTGACCTCCTTCCATAACTTGGGTGATAACAGCAAATAAGTTATGTTCACACGCGCGGCGTTTAATGAGATAAGTATCATGATCTAGAACGATGGTGTCAGAACATATGAATTTTTCAAACGTGTACAGTAAGGAACAATTGTCACGGTTACATGAAATGCTATCCGGATTTTTTTCTTTTTTTTGGGGGGGGGGCGATGTTTTGTTTTGTTTATTTTTTCCAGTCGAATTGATGCTGCTTTAGATTATATTTTACAGTTTCCGAATATTTAATCGATTCTGTAGTGTTCTTCTCATTTAACAAAAATTATGGCACTGTTAGGCCAAAAAAAGATCGTTTCTGGTCACCGAGCGCCATTACAGAATCTGCGCGTCATGGCTTTACATACTCATCAGTACAGCTATCCTTGATATCCTTGATATCCTTGATATCCCTGTTTGCATGTCCGAAAATGCTAAAAATAAAACAGACGTATTATGCAGCCAGTGATAAAAGACAATAACTGTTGCATCAATAGTGTCAAACCAGCATTGTTAGGATTAAAAAAAAGAAAGGAAAAAATAATCCGTGTCGCTGCATCACTTTTGCTGAATGTCAAGGACAAAAAACGTTTTTTTGGCCTTAGGGTGAATAAATCATGTACATTTCGATTAGCTCACACTAACTTTACACTCGGTGCTAGGTTAACTATGGTCAGTATCAGACCTGAAGAGTGGTCCATAATCTGTTGAGGACCTTGGTAGGTGAGCGTCTTCGTAAAACTGATTAAGATGGACACGTTAAGTCGGCCAAAAGTCGGACTGGTTTGTCCGGGATTTTTTTTAAATGGTTAGTTATTTTTGGAACGATTCCATGTACTTACCAGTCATCGATTATCGACGAGACTTTGGGCAAACGAAGAGGCGACCTCCTTCTTCCGTGGTATCTCCGTCGAACTTTACTTTTAGGGGTTGTATTTTGTGACAGCAGTATTAAAACGGCGGCCGTCAAAATCACAGCATAGAAGAACAATTTACGAATCGATGCGTTGTGCAAAATAAGTGTCGCCTTGTGCTTCATCCAAGTAGAACCAGAGCTTCCCATTTAACCTTTCTGCCCTGTGAATAAAACGTCTTTTAATCCTTATCAGGCTGTACCTAACAATTGGTGAGCATACAGTATTGGAACATCAAGTTCGGCCAGTGTCTATCAAAATTAGTGAAGCCCTAAACCAACTAAAAGAAATTCGATAACCGCCCTCGGAACAACATACAGATTTTATGACCCTTTCCCATTCCCGCGCTCAATCGCTGAAGAAAATTATAATTGCTTTGTCGCAGTTTTCTTCCGATTGCGTTGCAATGACAGTTACATTAAAATGAACAGTATTTGGCTTGGCATCGCTCTCTACGTGTATATTTCACAGTTGGTACTGCCGGTAAATATATAAATATATCCGATATCGTATGTTTACAATTAGCTTCACTGAAACAGAGCCTTTCCATCAAGGACCACCCCCTTCCAAATCTAGTATACGCAATTTACCTACTTCGAAACGTCCCTAAACATAAGCGCTGCATCATCATCAGCATCATCAGCATCATCATCATCATCATCATCATCATCATCATCATCATCATCATCATCATCATCATCATCATCTCCATCTGAGCATGGAGGTTATAAAAATACTCCATGATCAGAGTATATATCTGGGTCTAATCAATACTTAATGTTCAGGTTATTGTTTATATAGAGTTACATCTTTTTAGTATCAAAATATCCCCTATTTAATACCATCAATGAATACCAGGTGTTTGTATAGATTCACAATGTCTCTTATATGCCGACGATGCCAAATCTTTAGACTTATTTAAACTGTTTCAGACTGTTTAAAACTTCAAGAAGACGTTGATAGAGTCGACATTTCGTGTCAATCTTGGAAACTCGATTTAAATGTCAAAAAATGTTCTTTGATCTCTTTTCCAAAAGGGTTTTAATTTATTTTGACCATTGTATTTTAGAAACCATTCAAAGAATGTTTTAGAACCATTTAGAGAACAAAAAGTTAAATATTTTAGAGTCCTTTTAACCTCAAACTTAAGTTTTTTAGATCATATTTCTTTTACTCTAAATAAATCTTTTTGAATGTTCGGTTTTATAAAACGAAACTCTCAAAATTTTACTAAGGTTCGAACACTGTTTTGTTAGCGGATACCGGGCAGAGATAAGGCGGCGTGGGACCGCTATTCGATGTAAATGAACACACCTGTGACGTCACAGATGGCCAACCATGATCCAAGCTGAGGGCGTGACCTGAGTGTCGCAAAATGACCCCATGAAAGCCGCGCATAGAAATATCAAAAAAATTAACACTTGCGCGTTCTTCTAGGTTGCAATTCTGTTGCGAGTGTGATAGTATTGCCCCCCTGGAAGATATTCAGTCACACGAACAGGACCATTTCAACAGACCTTTAAATCTCTTTATACTTCTCTTGTAAGGAGCTGTCTCGAGTATGGTTCTGTTGTCTGGAATCCTTGGCAAAAATCAGATATGGAATTACTTGAAAATGTTCAACGTAAATTCATAAAATATTTGTGTTTCAAAACTCATATTTTATATCACGCTGACCGGTATGAAGCTCTCTGCACTATGTTTAACTTACCGACTTTAGAGTAACGTCGCTCTTACCTTGACATGATGTTTTTACACAAGTGTGCAGCTGGATTTTATAATTTGCCAGATGTTTTATCAAAGCTATGCTTTAATGCACCTGGCAAAATTTTGCGCACCTGTCCTACATTCAGACCACCCCGTAGCCGTATCAATGTTTTTAAATTTTCTCCACTCAACAGATGTTTAGTTCGTAATAACCATAATATTGATATTTTAGTTATTCATTTAAGGCGGTATAAGACATCTCATATTTTAATGTCTGTTCTTGTTGATTTGTTTGCTTTGTTTTTATTTTCTGTGTGCATCCTACACTCTATTTTAGTTTTGTAAATAGTTTTTCGTTACTTTTCGTTTGGTGCTGGCTTGTTCAGAGTTTTCCAACCGTTTAATTTTGAGTTTCTGAGGAACCTGTAAATGGGACTTGATCCCGTAGGATTTCCGAATAAATAAATAAACAAAACAAATAAACAAAACAAACAAATAAATAAATAAATAAATAAATAAATAAATAAATCACCACTAAAAGACATACAGTCATGTATGTTCAATACTCAGGCCTGCAGAGGTAACCGCTCCTTTTGCAGTCAGTGAGGAGCAAATAGGACTGAAATTCGAAAAGTGCCTTGCTAAAGAACCGCTGCAGCCGGGTATCATGGCGGTACAAGCCTGTCTTGTACCTCCATGCGAGCAGAAAGCTCCCTCACTGGTGTGGAAGGAGAACGAACTTTTGTTTACCGTGACGACACCTTACTCGGGCCGAGGAAAATTACGTAACTGACATTCCCAGATTTCACGACTCATGTAATTTCTCTTGGCTAGAGTACTTTCAAAGTGAAACTAGTGACGAAAAATCAGAGCAAGACTTTAAAATTTTAGAGTGACGGATTGTTGAGCGACCATGTTTGGGGAACATGGATATATTTGTACCTCCACGAAGCTATACCGACTCGTTAGAAAGATTCTAGACTGCCTACGTATGTAAAAGAGTGACATCCATGTGATTGCCTGGTTCCATTGGAATAAGCGAATTAGGGACTTTGGCAGACAAAGGAAGGTGTACATATTGAAATAATGATGAATGCAAATTGCCTTGTTTCTGAAGGTTTTCATTTGTAAATAGAGGCGACAAATGTATCTATGGACATGTTTGCTCAGGATGACTTGTATTGGGGGTATCCACGGGCAACAAGCTATTTACGTAATCCGACTCTACTGCACTTATTCAGGTGAGAGTCTGTGAACACTGAATGGGTGGTTAGTATTCCACTGTCTTTGCTATCCGCAGATTTCTGACAAGTACAGCCTTTTATTTGTGACGACGGAACGCATGGCTTACCTAAGCCGGAGCCCTTTGAGGTCCTCTGCAAGCACGGATACACCAGAGAACTACAGCTTGGAGGGGCAGAATCGCCAATAAATACTACATGTGCTACTGAGTCATGGACAGTGAGTATTACCGGAGACCTTCCATAGGGGGACAGTTGTAATACTGAGCCTTAAATACTGTACCGAATTTACAATCAAAATTTACACAAATTAGAATAAAGAGAACATGGAACTGTAATGCAGCTACGCATAACACTTACCCTTCTTACCTCAGAAATACTGACGGTAATTCTATGCCGAAAAACCCGCATTACCGGAGCAGCGAACGTCACTAGCAACACTCAGAGTTTTCCACTCTAAGAAAGCACGAACGAGTAATTCCGTCGGCAAATTCTAGAAGTGGTATAATGGCAAACTGGTGACGTCATACCTGCCATTGACAAAGGACCAGAAGTCTATAATGGCGCGGTCGTAGCTGCAATGTATTCTCAGTACTACTTCTTTCTGGCCGAGTCTATTGACACCCGCGTGTCGATAGCCAACTGGTCCTGTATTTGACTTTTGACATCCTTCCATGTTATCCTAGTTAGCCTCCAAACCCGTCCTAACTTAGCTTAGCTTAGTTATTCTTATTATTATATTTAGAGATCTACAATAACTCTTTCTGTATAACCACTGTGGTCATCATATTGCAGTGTCTATGTGCAATTGTAGCTGCCTACAAATGGTTGCTTATAGCAATGGCTGTACAAAAGCAGGTTTTTATACATCCATACAATAGCCAACTTCACGGACAAAAATCATGTTTTATTGAACTCAAGCTGTCAACAGTGGGATATATTTCAACAACATTATAACTCTAACCATCGGGGAAGGAGCATCAACTTGTTAGAAACATGGAGGTAGTAACCTACTACCTCCATATTAGAAACAAGAAACGGACGACATCACCTAGCTCAATTCTGATCGGATTCGAGTGGGGCGACAGGGGTCGGGGGTGTTACTAGTCACGGGCACTCGACTAATTGCAAGCGAAGCCGTCACTGATGCAACCAAAAGACATCCGTTGCTTCTTTTTTCTTTATTTCTTCTTTTCCTTTTGGAATGTTGCCCATCTGTCTCCAAAATTTTAACAATTTAACTGAATTTAGGAATATTTAAACCAACCATACTACGGTAATTTCGGCGGCAGAACGTTTAATAGTGAAGCACGACTCTAAATAACCGCTCTCTCGTAACTCCCTCTTTTCACCCCAACCATCATTAACTAATGAATGCGAAATAGGTGAAATGAAATCACAGACTGCAAAGGGAGCGTCTCTGCTCTCTTTGATGGAATCGGCCCTTGGAAAAAATACACAACGATCTTAGCTCGAAAGCTACGTCAAATCGCAATGCAAATGAAGTGACCATTGATTTATTATCGTCACTCTGCCAGATTATTTGGCTCGTTTTGTTCAAAGAGTTTCTATTTCTTACACAAAATCATGTAGAACGGCCAAGTGTAATTCCAATCTGTTCGGATAACAAGGTGTATTGTGCCATTCTTTTATGTTGAGTACTTAATTTTAGCGAGGTCCTGAATTCATTAGTCAATTACGTATTGTACTCATTCACAGTCCCTCTATCCACTGTGACTCATTCAAGATGTCGGCATTGTTTTCTTGCCCTTTCCCTGTACCATTCTAAGCTTGGTGATATTACGTAATGTTGTTGTTGTAAGCAATGATTTCTTCCACTTGTAACACTTGAGAATTCTCACCTGTATTGCACCACAGTCCCTCCCCCCACTGGGGACTGTGATTATATGCGGACACGTATTCTACGTATATCACACACAATATGACAACACATTCTATATAGTAGTATCTTTTATTAAAACGATTTGAGTAAAGTAAACTTTAAGCATATTATTCAAATTAAGCAGATGATTCGTTTCAGTGCATGAAAGAAATAATTTAATGCTGAAAAAGCTTGAAATACTGAGTTCACTTGCTTACACATCTACCGTATGAAGAATTAGGAAAGAACTGCGTATGCCTGTATGATTTGCAAATATTGTCTTAGAGATGGCTTGTCGCATGAAACTATCAACACATATTTTCTCCACAAAATATACGGTCTATGACAAAAGTAAGCTCTTCGTACTGTTGACACGATGGTATTTGGCACATATACAATATTTTACAACACCCTGAGTGAAAAACTTCCCCGAGTGAAAAAAATAAGTACATTTAAAATTGTTTTATTTTACCTCAGCTGCACAGCAACCTCATGCTCTGGCATGGAGATTATGCTTAAAAGTCGGTGTAAATGTATTTGAGACTCTTTAGACATTCTAAAAAATTAAAATTCGAGCGTTGTCCGGTCATCGCTTGAGGTAAAGAAAGATTTCCTGTTTTCACTAAACAGCTACCTACACCCTGTTTTTTTTACGATGACTAGCTACCGTCACTACACAAACTGACCGTGGGCGAGCATGCTCACCGAGCCTCGTTGCGCTCTGTGCATTTGTCAGAAACCAGTCTAATCACATTAGATCGGTTGAAGTTCTGTAGAATTTCGAACTCTTCAGGAATGGTGTTCCTGTGCGTGAAATTGTAATCCCCTTCTTCGTAGTAGTGATGAGGCAGATAATTGCCCCTGGAATCCTGCGGGAAAGGCCAAAATCCGTACAGAGTAAGCTCCTGGCAAAAAAGAGCGGACACCGTCAGGAGAAGGAAACCCTCACTGTTGGTGGTCTTGTTCCATAACCTGAAAGGAATACAAAATGTAATTCGCCCAAAAAGTGTTAGAATTTAAAAGATCTCTCAATGTTTAGTCAACCACGGTCCCTCTAGAGGGACCGTGGGTCAACCAAGCAAATGTAATCAAACCATTAACACTATAAATCGTTGTGAACACTTCACAGTTGTTTCCACTTCGGTCCATTTCTTGAAGCTCCACTGACTTATACTGTAGTTCCTTTGAGTGAACTACACTGAGCCTCCTTCGAGTGCATCGAAGTACTGTTTCAGGTATTTAGGGAGTTTTACTGAGCACAACACGGTGGTGGCACGTTCTCTATGTATTGTAATGGCGCCATTTAGCTATCCCATATTGTTTTACCACTGTCCATCGAGTCCAGACATTAACTGTTGGTTTCAGACCGGTAGCCTTGGGTTCACACAGCGCGAAACCATGGAGGTAGCATACTGATTGCAGCTTGGTGTTCTAAATGCATCGACAGACTGTGATCCTAAAACAAAACTGCTAGACTATGTCTGTACAGACCACAGAGAACAATTAAAAATATCGTCTGTCACATCGACTCTAACAACTGGGCGCACCAAGTTTTGCAATCTTCAAAGTAAGTCATCAGTTGTTTATAGAGGCGCAAAACGTTTTCCCAGCCCACCCCTGCCTTTATCATCGAACGCCCAATTAATTACTCGACAGACGAATCACAGCGACCTTCTCTCACTATTTGTCCAGTGTAACAGCAGCCTCCACTTTAAACGCTAAAAGCAGAGTGAATCCATTTGGACTAATTTCGATAATCTGATATCGACTTCGATAGTTGCAGTCACTGTGACACAGCTTCGCATACCGAGTATTTTTTTCAGTGATTCAATATTACAAATTTGTTAGATTTCGTGTCACATGGGTTTTTTTAATAAGAAAACTATAGGTTATTATATTAGAATTCGTTTAAAATCAATGCCACATGATGGAAGGTGCGTGCTGTAGCACGGGTCAGACCATCCAGACGCTGAATTCGAGGCCAAAGCTTACCTTGTCATCATCTGTGGCCAAACGGGTATCGGTGAGTAGGCTACTTTGTATGTCATGTCGTGTCTCTCCAACTTGGTGCGTTTCAGCACGGCCTGGAATCTCGACCATGAACCCTTCATAATCTTTGCTCCTGTGTACGACATGTTGTAAGAGAACCATACCACCGAGTTGTTCAAACTTGCAAGCGTCCTCAGCGCTTGTTGAGCAGGGAACTTTTTCGTATTCCCTATCTGCCTGTTTAGCACCAGGCCCACTATATTATTGATCGCAGTTAAATTTGTTTTTTGACCGACATCGTCTTCATACCCAGTAATTTCAGGTAAATTCACCCTCATCACAAAATCGTGGCCGTCAATTGCACTCCCACAATAGCTGTTGTTTAGTATGCCGCCATTTCCTACCAAGGCACATGATTTCTGTTGTTGCAGTGTGTAGTACAGCTCATCGTAGAATTTCCGTAGGCAACCGGGAAGAGCGACACCGGGAGACCAGAAGTTCTGAGGGAAGTTATCGTTCGGGTTCGTTATTGACCGTCTTACGGCAATCGTGGTTTCAAGATGCAACATTTTTGACACGATATCGCTGCAATGGAGAAAATAAATTGCAATGAAAAAATGGTCTATGGTACGTTACTTCTGAAAACAATTGTCCCTTTTATCGTATTTGAAAGACTGTCATCAGGTCTAGGAATTTGTATTTTGTTTCACCCGATATATTGATTTATTCCGTACGCTGGAGACAAGGAACATCTTCTGGTCGTATTAATGGCTAATGACTTTTCAAGTTAACATCAAACAAAAGCAGGGCTTGTCAGAATTCCATTCCAACATGAACGGTTCCATTGATGACTCCAGAAAAGAGAATTGTGAAAACTGTTGCTACACAATAACACGCAATTTAAAGAAGAAATTCATTGGAGATATAGTGGATAGATGGATAGCGATGACAAAACTCTGTAGATATTATGCGACTTATCAATATTGATATTTGCAACTTTCGGTCTCCTGGGATTCAAAATAAGTATATTCGTCACATTGCCCCGTCAAAAATCGTGATGAATAATTTTGTGCGAGTTATCAACTCGAAGATATTTGTTGTCCAAATATCAATACATAAGACTTTTAAAATTATGTTGAGAAGGTCATCTTAGGACGATCGCATGTTATGAACAATTGGCGCATTGGTCCTAAGAGTGCTCAGTGCAGCAGTTAAAGGGCCAAAAGCTGCATGTAACTTTTGACGATTTTTCTTTCACCAGGAGGTACTACTTTTGTTGTTTACAGTTTATCCATTTACGAGTTGTTGATTCTACTTCCCAGGCATGTTCAAATGCCTAATGTAGATTGTCAACGCAGCATCTACACGTGTAAAATGCACGCAGCAGTTATAATTTACATTGGAATTCAAGTCCGGACCAGAATTCACTCGTCTTCAATAACAAGGTATGTTACACACGTGCAGGCTGAGTTGGCAAGCTCTGCTCTGTGTATTTCAACATGTTTCCGGAAGCAGGACAAGAAACTGTAGTTGACATTTTCAAAACAAAAACAAAGAAATATCAGCAAAAGTTAACGCTACTGGCTGTGGCCCTTTAAAAATTACAGTTCTTTTTCAAGCATGCAGCTGTTCAGATCATGTTTACAACTAATGATAAGAGTCGAAGTGATATTTTTGTTGTGAAAATTCCCAGGAATTTCAGTCTCCCGCCTTGAATGGAGGTTTCTGAAGACATAGGCAAAACGTCGCGCTAGTGACTGGGTAAAGCTGCTCCGTAAGTCATCGGACAGAATTCCTCGTCGGGAATATATTATGTTGTAAAATTTAGAAGATTTAGGAAAACATACATGGGCAACATCAGTTAAACACATTTTATTTTCGTACAGACTAGGGTATGCCCGGCTAGCACAGGATTTCGGTAACGAAGTAGTGTTTTTGGACTTATTGTACACCAGAATTTTAGACATTTATAACAAAACATGGTCAGCAAAACCAGTTGAAAAACCAAAGATACGTACG
Source organism: Ptychodera flava (assembly GCA_001465055.1). Lineage (NCBI taxonomy): Eukaryota > Metazoa > Hemichordata > Enteropneusta > Ptychoderidae > Ptychodera > Ptychodera flava. Next base: position 53,387 of record LD360528.1, on the reverse strand, counting down.
CAAAGATAGTTCATAAGCCTGCTTCGACAAGAAAAGTACTTGTATCTAAATTGTAATTGTAAATTTACCCAAGCTTATCTCGCACGTCTTATCTACAAATCGAAGTTAGACGACGTGATGGGATCGATTCACATCTTAGACTGTCTAAATAATATAAATCAGGAGCAGTCGAGGACGAATTTCATTTCCTTTTTATCTGTCCTGTGTATAACTCTCTAAGGAATGTGTACTTACCAATTTTCGCATCTTTAGAGCCGAACCTTAACAAATTTTAAACATTAATGTCTGTGTCAGACGCAGACCGATGGATCAATCTTTGAAAATGTTTTCAAGGCTATCGGATCTGAGATCGTCACTCAGCAATTCTAAACTGGTGTTGTGTTATGTTATTTAATCCTGTGCAACATGTTCAATTTATTCATTTGCTCTGTGTTCTTTTTTGCATAGAGCCGGAGGCCTTGAAAATCAATAAATTATTATTATTATCAACACATTCTGAAGACAACATTTTCCTTCGATGTTCATGAACGAACGAAATATAAACTTGCACCATGGATGTAAAAAATAGATCCATGCTTGCACCTACCGTAACTCTTGCCAGCTCCTTACAGTCCTAGGGTCTTTTAAAGGCACTTGCTCCTGAGAATAATTAGCGGCAGTGATATTTTGCATCTTGAGTGTTTTTAAGCTGTTACAAGGAAAATGTCGGTAAAGAATAAGACGATCCGTTGGATAATCAATGTTTAAAGGGACACAGTCGCCGGAACTGCGCTCAAAGGTCGCATGGGAACCATAGGACCAATGTAAACACTGTATCCAAGGTACGATGGTGGTTGATGAAATTGAAGTTAAAACATGTCTGTCATAATCTACATCGTATAATTTAAATGTTGCAGCCATGAAGATGAGGTGCATCTAGATATCGTGCACGAAATACATTGTTTGTAAACAAGAAAATCGCGCAGGCGCAGTTCCGGCGACTGTTTTACACACGAAAGAAGCTGCAAAGCTACATTATTCAACAAAACAACAATGCACCCAGTTAAAAAAATAACAAAATGCAAAGTAAATGACAACGCAACTGCCAACGTTTCGGACAATATTAAAACAAATTAAGGTAGGATGCGCCTCGGGGACAGATACTCTAGTCAGACTCTCCCACTTTTACAACATGTTTTCGGTCAACCACTTGTTGGGGCTTATTTTGGAGTTCATGGTGTAATTAAAGTTTTCACCAGCTCAGTTTTGATGAAATCGAATATTTTATTTTCCCCAATAGAGATAACACAGGGATGGCGGCCATTTTGAATTTCAAGTGTCAGTAAATATCGCGTATTTTGTTTCTCTAGTAACAAATTATGCACAGTGACCCGTGATGTTTATTCTTGATTTTGAAAGGCAATGGTTGAAAGAATCCACACGGAAAATTTGAGCGTGAACTATCTTAAATTGCATAACTAGAAATGTTAGTGCATATGGTCCTAAGTCGGAAAATACGTACACTCTTAATAAAATTTCACCAGAAACAAGAATGCTGTGATAACCGTCGGTATATGTAACGTATATTTTCAACATTGATAATTTTCACTGGTGAAACTCTCTTTCCCACAATTCTCACACTAAAAGACAATGTCGGGAAGGAGAGTTCGCCGCGGCTGCTGTATGAGCGGTAAGGCCTCAATACATCAGCCGCTCAAATGTCACACTTCCGACAAATCGGTCGTGCACATCGGCCTGTCCGCATCTCAAACCTTGGAGATTAGTCGTTGGTCACTGCGTCTATCTAAATCGGAATTGTCCGTCTGCAATCCAGAATGTCGTCCACATTCACGTTTTGTCATAGCAAAGTCTTTCTCATTATAGACGGGTCGTGAATGGATCTCCGCCAAGTCCAAGACCTTGAAGTTGGTGGAGACGGACCACCACACGATTTACATGTAATATTCTCTCTACTTCAAAAGTGACTGAATTTCTTCGTGTTTTACCATAGATCCAAAAACACTTTATCCAGGTTCTATGGTTTTTAGATGGTATCTTTTTGTATATTTTAAAAGTATACTGTCACCTGTTCCAATGTTGCCACAGTTACTATGGAAAGAGAAAATCTAACCAATCAAAGATTTTAAGCGGGTGGCCGCTTTTTAAAAACAGCGCCCTCACATGGGATTTTGAATACCAAGGAACGCCCCTTTGACCATGTATGGGCATATTTAGATTACAGGTGACTTTATACCTTTAATCAACTTGCTTCTCCTGTCAATTAAATGTGTTCAAAAGAATGCAGTTATCATGATCTCAAAGAACTGGGACACAAAATGATCGCAATGAGCGTACTAGGACACGACACTGCATATAGGAGCCCACATACATGTTCAAACGACAAGGTGAACTCTGTGCACGTTATCCGATGGTCAGCATCGAAGCAAAACAAATGTTAGAGACTATACCAGCAATATGACCTTTGAACCTATGAATTTTCAACATAGTGTACTTACCATTCTTTAAGCTTTGAGGAGATCTTAGGCAAATTTTGAGGTTGTCTGCCTCGGACATAAAGTTTCCGTCTGACTTTACTCTTTGGCGTTGTATTCTGTGACAGCATTATCAACACAGCAAGCGAGAAGAGCACAGCATAGAAAAACAATTTTCGAATCGTTGCGGCGCGTAATATATGCGTCATGAAAGGAGACCTAGAATTGCTCATTGTACGTGTTTGCCCCTGTGAATAAAGAATGAATTCAAGTTATTATTCTGACAGAATATCGATTGGCTGTTACACCTTTTACTTTTCATTGAGAAGTGAGCAACTTGCTAAATTTGGATAAATTGGTTAAAAAATAGTGAATTATTGTCTTATGTGCTAACTTCAAAAACGTCACCTTCAAAACGGAGAGATCTTTGAACACTCTCATTTCCCGCCTAATTTCACATCCTTTGTGGAGTGATTACAATGCAGAAATTTTGTCACCCCAACACACTTAGGATTGGGGGATCAAAATTTGAAGTCTGTTGGTGATAACAAGACTTTCACTGTTGCGATATTTCGTAACAACAACATGAAAAACATGAAAATGGTGTAATTTTAGGATCAAAAATGACACGGATGAAAATAAATATGCACGTCAACCAAGTGGAGTCACCGTGATTTTTGTTACTCCATATCAAGTATTGTCACAAAGGGGCCATGCTCTGATAATGATACACGCTGTCGTCATGTAAAATGAATGTTTCCAGCACTACCGTCTGGTTCTGTTTCGTCTAAAAGTCAACAAAAATTGTAGAACATTTGCCTGAAATTTAAAACGTACCTATCATTTAACTTTGCTTCTGGATAATTTACCATGGTGAGAAACAAAACACTGAGAAAACCTTTCTTGATCTTGTCGCATTCTATTTCTCTTACACGACAAATTAATTTTTCAAAAATCAAGGATGCACTATGAAGTTTGTGGTTGACAAAGCAGAGAGTGTCAAATATTACGAAAAAGGGCAGCTACATTGGTACTTCTGATGATGACAAATGGTTTGAATTTGCATGTCTATGAATCGAGGTGGTGTGCGACCTCCATGTCCAATGCTTACGTCTGTCATGGAGGTGCTACCTGCATGATATGAGCATTGAGGTCTGTGTGCTTGCTCCATGATGAGACCTTTACAAACTGACTTCTTCAATTCCTGCCCGTATGATGTAATTAATACAGTTACTGGGTACATAACAAGAATGGTCCACGGTTTACCCGACGGCCATTCACAATTGATCATCCAACAATGGAAGTGAGCCGTGGGACATTGTATGTAACACGTGCGATAGCACTGATGTGGTAGTATTACTCTATATTTCGAAGTTTAGGTTGTGAGGGAATTGCTCTGCCGCCCAAACGTTCACCGGGTACATGGAGGTAGTCTCGTTCTACAGCCATATCAGGTGATATGGACAGCTGTGAGCATAAATAGTGGAACTCTATAATAGTCTATGGTGAGGGAGATACATACCGCGGTCGAAGGTGTTCACTTTGTTGCGGACAACCATGAATTTTCCTATCGCTGTGGTGATGTTTCCAAGTCCAAAAGTAACGCTCATGAAGCCAATTGTTGGTGCTTTTTCCGTCGTCCACGTATATTGACACACGTTCCTTCCACTAACTGACCTGACTGAACAACACAACACACAGAAAATCACACAAGGCAAACTGTACTATTTACTTGGCTGCTTTGCCTTCACACGAAAAAGGCCCGACGCAATGCAAATCACTATGAGCGTATTGTTTACTGTAAGCGATGACGTCAGAAGATTTGCTTGCCAACAGCGCCTGACAACGTAACCCAAATGACCAACCATGATTACTCTACCCAAACTCTGTCGGCACGCCACAAATCCCACGTCCAGACCGTGACAAACACTGTCTCTATGGTATTTTGTCCTATAATCACGTCAAGGAATTCGTCAGTCGATCTTCCTCGCCTTCCTAACAAAACAAATCTCAGCATAAATTAAAATATATTTTCCAGTGACGACAATTAGCATAACAGCACCACAAAAATTAACTGTAGGTCCATACCTTTGGTGCTTACAAACGGGATTCCTGCTTTTACGGGCTGGCTTTGACTTTTACGACTTTTAAGCGTGATGACGGGGTTAAAAGTCGTAAAAGTCAAAGCCAGCCCGTAAAAGCAGAAATCCCGCCTGTGAGCACCACTGCTAGGGACCCACAGCTACACAAATACCAGTGACGACTACGCTATACGCTATATCACGGGGACCTTGCAATTGGCTATACCATGGAGGTAGCAGAGACTACCTCCATGGCTATACTATGAAATGTCCCACACAATGCACATTACTTAGTAGTCACGGAAATATCGAATGATTCCCACCTGTTAATAGAGCGCAACTCAACTGCCAGTCCACCAGTTTTTCATCCGAGCCCTCGTTTTGTCATTTACCCAATGTCAGTGCTAGGAAAGTCGTCAAGTTTCCTCTACCGATAGTTTCATACGAGTGGATTTGTGCTAGGATTTCTTGGCAAACAAGAAAACTGTCAGCTTATTCCCTGAACGTTTGGCCACGAGCCATGCAATGTCTGTCTTTATTTTAGAGAATTTTCCTTGTGGTACATCAAGATAACGGTATGAGGAAATATGTCGTCCAACAAAATCCCCTTCACCATAATACCCTCATGCTTGGCAGCTTGCATTTTATATCGTTGTATTTGAGCGTATACGCTTATGAAATAATAATTTGGTTATTCTCGAAATTGTTTTTACTGGGTATTTTGAAAAGTTTGGTACAGTATGTCTGACAGTGTATAGCCTTCTTCCAAGGAAATCTCTATGATGAT
>LD360528.1:27281-40567 GCA_001465055.1 Ptychodera flava | reverse complement strand
TTGTTACATTTCTAGTATCAGGCCATAGGAAGTAAATTCTTTGTAATGCATCCATTCACAATTCGGTTCCAGGGCAACACATACAGAAAATTAAACAATGCCTACTTTAATGCAATGTGTAAGTTATAGAAAGATTTGACTTCAAAAAGCGTAGAAGTGATGTGTATTTAAATGCCTTGTATTTTTCATGAAATCTCTAAAAAGAAAAAGACGTACAACAAAGGACTTAGTTTACTTTGCCGTTTCGGTTCAACCGAGGTCGCGACCGCAGAGAACGACATTCCGCTAACATTTTACGCGAGAATTTCAGCGGGAAAAACACACCGGTGCGTTGACTTATTTTCAGGAATCGATCTAATAGGAATATTTTTGAATGAGTTTGTGTTCTGTAGCTCTCAATAATTGTGTATCTCTTAATATCATGAACGTGGTATGACTTGCACCTGCAGTATGATAGTCGCTCCATGCATTTGATCTAGCGTGACTATGAAAAGTTTCCTAGGACTATTATCGTGTTCACCACAATAGAATAATTTTAAACGGCATTAAAAACGATTTTGAATATCGTGCTTTTATCGGCGGTTGAACTAATCTGAAGTGTGAGAAGGGCATGGCATTCTATGAAAAAGTAACAAATTATTAGGCGTGTCCAGTTTCAACGAACTGAAGTTCATCCTCCAGTTCATCTGTGCTGTCAACGATCCGAAACCTACTTTTAAACTATCCATCCTAATCATAACATAAAAAGTTAATATAGCGAGTTGTTGTGAAATCTGTCTTGTGCTCATATTGTTACTCATCCGTGTTCAGTCATATCATTTCGAAAGCTTCGATCGGCAGTGCGCTGTGCAACGGCGAATGTTGGATGGGAAATGGACTGTTCTGACGTTGGTGGCGCTTTACCAGATGTAAGCTGAAATAACGGCATTATTCAAGAAGTTCACGGCTTTTATTCCATAAACAAATACATCTAGATACTATTTTGGCATTTATTCTAACTACTAGAGAAACTGATACCGAAAATCACGCATTTTTTTATGCCCGCAACCCGCAGCCCGCAACCCGCAACCCGCAAAATAGCGCATCCGGTCCTGAAGCTAACACGGCAGCGCAGGCACTTCCGGGATTGCTACATGTGTGCGCCTAACGTATCAAATCCGTACGAAATCCCCGGCCCGGGGAAGCATTGCCCTGTACCGCAATGTAAAAGACCGACGACGAATGAGATTGTACGTGCCCCATTGAAAGAGTTGCCTGATGCAATCCTGTGTCAAGGGTGGGGGTATTCAATGCTCGTTCCTTCCGGAAAAATCCCTCGAAAACTCGAGAATTATTTATATGAATAATTCATGTATAAGCTTATTAATATGTATCAGCTCAAAGGTCGGGTCTCTTTGTTGATTGGTCACTGAAATTGCAGCTTATTGAAAGTCACGGGATCTCATGTAGTGAATGACACTTTTGCCTTGTAAATAATTAAAGTATGTCGTAGTGCATTGTTTATTTTATTGCCCTGTGCCAGTGCTCGCCCAACACGGTTATACAATCACATCGGTATGTTTCACTTTAACAGCACAAACGGTTGCGTTCGTCGTCCTGCAATGACCTGACGATGACCCGAACCTTGTTTTGCATACGTAATTTGTAAACACTCTAGTCTCTAGAATTTTCCAAAATGTAACAAATATAAAGGTTCGTTTCGCGCTTTCTCATGCAGTACAACCCGTCGGAGAGCCAATTGCAATCACAGAGTGGCAACAGTCCTGTCTTACTAGCCTGAGAGAAAGCCATCCAATATGTCTAGGATCCCGTTCACCCACCCATTTTTCGACGACTACGACCTTCTGCCATGGTTACTGGACGACACGCGTGGCTATCAACGCGGCCTGGTCCCTGCCCCCTCCAGCACTCCAAGTCTCTATCGAGGATTTTTCATCACGCCGTCCTCGACTCGGCGTCAACAGGCAGGTCAGTCGTTGCAGCGCCTGCAAAGCCAGTATGAAGACACGGCCGACAGGTTTAGAGTCAAGCTGGATGTGAAGCACTTCAGCCCCGAAGAGGTAAACGTCAAACTGGTAGAAAATCGCATCGTAGTTCACGCAAAGCACGAGGAGAAAGAAGACGAACATGGTTACATAACTCGTGAATTCACCCGCCAGTACGTTCTACCAGAAGGCACAGATGTTGACAATGTCAAGACCTACATGTCACAAGACGGCATTCTGACTCTGGAGGCGCCAAAATTGTCGATTGAGAAACCAAAGGAGCGAGTCATACCGATCCAGATGGGAGACCCGCCGAAGGGAGTCGAGGGCGAGGGAACTGAAGAGGAAAAACCTCAAGACGAGACCCCCAAAGCCGAATAGTCGAAGTACTATTAAAAACATGGCGTAAAGTAAGCATGAATCTATTCAAGAATGGTGTAAAAGTCACCTGAAAATGTTTCTATACGTTAGTTTAGCAATCACATAAAAATTGGCACACTAGTACCAGTAGTTGAGCCAGCGATGTCTTTTTCCTTCATTTGCATTTGTAACTGTCTGTAAGCCATGTACCGTAAGGATAGCTGCTGTATTTGTACTTTTTTCTTACACAAAGCTTAACTTTATGAACTTGCTGTCTTTTGCTCCGAATTCGATGAAGAACATTACATTTATATTCCTACGTTTAATGGTGTTGTATTATTTCAGAATATAGTTAGAAAGACACAGCTGTTGCTTAGAAAGACACAACTTGTAGCTAAGGCGAGTGCGCATTATGATTGACCGGTCTTGTTTACAAGTGATGTGTAGTGTGACCTCAGTAGTACTGTCCAATTATCTGAAATGGAGCGGTTTTTTCTAGCTTGTTACACCACAGTGTTGTGATGTTATACTTTGTAAATTTTTTTCCTTGTTCTTGTTCAAATAAAATACCAAAAACTTGCAATGACGCCTCGTGTCATTTGATTTCACTGTGTTTTGACAAATGTGGGATTAACCATCAGGAAAGAGGCTACGCGTCAAATATGGACACACAAAAAAACTCTGCCTCCAACGTAATAACCATTAAAATGAAGACTCAATGCTTTAATATTCACTTCACTGTAGGAAACAGAATGCTTGCCATGGAAAATACGGAAAATATGCAAATCATGAAATGCAAACAATGAAACAAGCATCTGACGCCCCTCCCCATCAGCCAATGGAGCATCCCTGGGTATATAAGTGTTGGACTCTCGTCTTCCCACACCCGGCCCTGTCCCGAGAGAGCGATTTATCATATTGGTTAGGGACCGTCTCAGGTTGTCGCATAAGTTCACAAAACGAAATTCATACGTTTATATCAAAACCCCCTCCCCCTTAACGAAAGTTTAAAAGTGCGAAAAGTTGATGTCTGCATGAGAGGACATTATAGCATTTTGACATGGCCTCTGAAGAATATGATTGTATCCACTGAGCACATTACAACGTCAAGTAATCGATTAAATTTGAGTAGGCCTACTAACCATAGCATGACACGAACGAGTTGGAAACAAGTTAAAGCGAAATGTGTCGGTACAAGTGTGCAGTTTTTGTTTATTTTTACACACTATGTAAATCACATAATAAAATTGCGAAAGTGAAGTTCACTAATTGAATGCAGGTCAAACCCCCTCCCCCCCATAAACGAACGAATTTCGCTTTTTGAACTTATGCGACAATCTTGTTTAGTGACGTTCTGCACAAATTTTAATTTTCTCGGGTTCAATGATGCATTAATATAGTATTGTAAGTTCTCATTTATTTTAGATCAAAATGCAATGTAGGCCTACTTTTCGCTCTGTCGAAAACTACACTGTATGGATACTACAACATCTGGCGAAGCGCTGGACGATGGGTCAGGCACGGTACCTCTACTTGTGGAGGGACCGTGGGTCATCTGGCACACATGTCCAACAGGCGCTTCATCGGCGGTCATAACTGACGTTGGAACACCGGCATCGTCTCGCCGTCCCGTTGCAACTTGTTAAGTGTCCCGAATTGGCTATTGCTGCTACAGGTCTTCATACCAGTTTTTCATTGATTTTAACCCAGCATAAGAGTTCAAATGTAATTTTCGCTTTGTGTGGAATATGACCAGGTCTGAGCATGGAGGTAGTACCTCCATGGTCTGAGTAAGCAGTCGGGAGACGAAGTCGTCTAATACTATAAATGACTACTTTATTCTATACTAATATAATAGACAGTGGCTAATACAGTGAAGCATAACACTTGGGTGAGAGACCGTGCATAGAGTCCAGTGACGTGAAGTGTCTCTAATGAGGGTGGAAAAGTCTCTGATTAGGGAAGGCAAGATTCCCGTAGATAAAGCACTTTTGGTGGGAAAGTGTCTATTAGTCATGCATGAGAAAGGCACATGATGGATAAGACCTATTGTCTTAGCAGATGGAATCTCTGGTTGGTAAGATAAACAGTGATAGAAAGCGGTGCCTCAGAGCTTAGTCTTAATAGAAGGAATGCTATCAGAGTATCTATAGTAAGACACTGTACTAATAATGACGTAATACAGGAATATATTTCCGAACACGCTTGATGCAAAACCTCATCATTCACTAACAGCCTATAACCTGTAGTTGTGGGTCCATAGCTGTGGTGTTTTCGGACGGGATTTCTACCTTTTACAGGCTGGTTTTGACTGTCGTGGCAGGGTTAAAAACACAACACGGCTATTGACCCACAGCTACCTATAGCCAAATGCTTGTCACACAGTTAAATCTTAGTCTATGGACAACAACAAAACTCTGACCTGTGACGACCTTGACAATGAGGGGAATCATTAGGGTAAATAGTTACTGATTGAACTCGGTTCAGTACCCCTAAGATAGATGACGCTACTGTTGTTGACATGTGACAACACAACAATAAAACGTTGACACAAAGCTATGTTGAGTGCCTGTCAGGTCATTGGGTCGAGCGTCATGTTACGAAGGTGTGTTCTTTCTGGAGTTTTCTGAAGGTCCGGAAAACCAGCGCTCACATCAAATCATTCCCCTTCGCTACAAAAGGCTGCAAGCAAGTACTTTCTCCAGAAACTTTTACACAGGACCGACAAAGTAACCGGTATGTCGAAGATCCCGTTCACACACCCATTTTTCGATGACTACGACCGCACGTCTCGATTGTTCGACGAAGCGCTCGGCTACCAACGCACTGGACTCGGCCTGGCGCCATTCTACGACACACCTAGTCTGTACCGAGGTTACTTCGTCTCGCCATCCACAACAACAACTCGACGTCCAAGTGCTGGTCGGTCGTTGCAGCGGCGTCCAAGCCAGTATGAAGACACGGCCGACAGGTTTCGAGTCATGCTGGACGTGCAGCACTTCACTCCGGAGGAAATTAACGTCAAACTTGCCGAAAATCGCATCGTAGTTCACGCAAAGCACGAGGAGAAAGAAGACGAGCATGGATACATATCTCGTGAATTCACCCGCCACTACGTTCTACCAGAAGGTACGGATGTTGACAATGTCAAGTCCTACATGTCACAAGACGGGATTCTGACTCTGGAGGCGCCAAAATTGTCGATTGAGAAACCAAAGGAGCGAGTCATACCGATTCAGATGGGAGACCCTCCGAACGAAATCGGGGACATCGAAGAGGAAGAGCCAGCCGTGTTCGTTGGGCCAGGAGACGAGACAGCAAAAGCAGACGAGCCCAAGGAGGCTGAGAAGGCCTCGGACACAGTCGAAGAAAATTGAAGTGCTCACCTTGTTTGTATTCTTTGCGGAACACGACTTGAACAAGTGGATTATCAGACTTATTCTTTGTGAAACCTTTTGAACATTTCGAATTGTTCTCTTATCCTACACTCATTTCTAGATCAAGTCAATAGGGGTTGTTTTGTTGTATACTGTAAAATACTAACTGTGTCCCTTACATGTTGGCTATCGAACAGCTTCCACGTCTTTGGTCTTTCACTAGTCTAAAATGAAAAGGTGTTGTTGGTTGTTTTACCGTTATAAAACAGTTTGTATAGAGCATACGCCATGTCAGAATATAGGGTACAATAAGTATGGGTCAAAGGTTGCCAATGTTTGCCGAGTACCGATAAGCCGAACAGCGGTCACAACAGGAACGGTAAAGTAGTATTGTTTGTGTTGCTTCATACCTGGCGTTATGTCACCGCTGCCTCACGTACCTTAACCACAATTGAAGATTCGATTCATGATTACAAAGATAGTAGCTGCACGTCACTGTAAACAATTTTACAAAATATTCCAGCACATAATGATCAGGTATATCTCTATTTTTTTACATCCATGAGTATATTGCACTTCATGCATTTCAACCGATAGTGTCCTATACCATATAGCATCGTGTATTACTCAAAACCCATGCACAGTGGAGTGGAACGGATCTGATCCACTCTCTACGTTACATCCAAATCTTCGAATACATTTACTTTCACGCTCCGAGCTTTGACACTTTTTGTATGACATGCAGTCTTTCCAAAAATCCCATTTTTATGGCCGACAATCATGTAAATACTATAGTAATTGTCTTTTTCCAAACCAGCAAGGCTACATTTGTTTTTTGAATTATTACACTACAGATTTTCCCAGGTTTTTCCTTCTCCCCTAAAGTGAAATTGTCGTTCTCTAAAATACTAACTATCCTGAACCCGACAGGGGTCATCATACTTACGCCTACAGCGATTATTCTTTCTCGAAAAACACTGGGACACATTAAAGGGATACAGTCGTCGGAACTGCGTTCAAAGGTCATATGGGACCCATACGATCAAAGTAAACACTGTATCCAAGGTACGATGGTGATTGATGAAGTTAAAATATTTCTGTCATAATCTACATCATATAAATTAAATATCGTGCACAAAATACATTGTTTGTAAACAAGAAACTCGCACAGGCGCAGTTCTGACGACTGTTTCCCTTTAAGGTAGTACGCGCCTCGGAAACATTTGCTCAAAGTTTCCCCAAGGGCAAATTTTCAACCAATCTCTTTCAATGTCGAAAATAAGAATCACGGGTAACAGTGTGACTTTTGGTATTCGAGAAACAAATTATCCAGTATTTATACCGATATTTGAAATTCAAAATGGCCGCCATCCCTGTGTTGTCTCTACGGAGGAACATGCAATCTCCGATTTTCACAAAACTAAGCCGATGAAAACGTTAGATAATCAATGAGCTTCAAAACGAGCCCTGCAAGTCGGATAGGCCAAAAGAATATTGTAAAATCTTGGGAGTCCGAATATCTGTCTCCGAAGCGCATTCTACCAAGTGCCTAGTACCTAATGCAAATATATCACTGAAAAAACTCCCTCGATCGATGAACCAGATAGTAGAAATTGCCAGGCACAATCAACCAGCATATGACCAAGAAGTTTCTCAGCAGCTTTTCGCACTTTTTTAAGTTCTGTGATCTTAAGTTATTTTTTTTCCAATAAAATTGTCAACAAAGGAGAGCAGAGATTTATAAATGGTATGATGTTGTTGTTGATGATGATGGTGGTGGTGGTGGTGGTGTAGACAGTGATAATGATATGATGGTGGTTGTGGTGGTTGTATTGATAAAAATTACATTATTTTTGTTTTATAATAAACAAGTGTTTTTATTACACGCAAAAGCTGCGTTGAAAAATGAATACATGGTATACTTGAAAGTGATTTTGGGTTGTTGGGGTAGAACAATGCAGATTTAGTACAGGACTAACAGTACCTCTGCTTCATTCTGTTTCGCATGATCACTGGGGGTTGTTGTTATTTTTAGTTGTTTATTTCACAATAATAATTTCCACTACTTTTGAGATATTTTCCGGTTTTTTTAACTTCTCTTGCGGCTGACTTGCAGCGTGTTTGCAAGGTTATATCTGATTGGTCGATTGTCACTATTCACATCAACTTAGGAAGTTTATTTGTACAGTATTATTCATAACCGTAAGATTCGGCTAACCAATCGGATAACAGCTTCCAACTGCAAGTCGGCCCTTCTTTGAACGATGTGCACAAGTTCGTCGGAAAACTTCAAAAGTTCTCATCGGCTACTTTACCGATCATTGATCAGACGGGCCGACCTACTCAGGTATTTCATGGTCGTGGTACACCGTCGCTGTCTCGGCTGATTCTGCAACGATGAAGGAACAATTGAAAACTATAAACCTCTATGTAAATTTCTGTAGGCGCGCAAACGAGAAACAGAAACTGAGAGCAGATATACAGAGACACGGAGAGAGTGAGACAGAGAGAGGGGAGACGAAAGAGAAAGTTCATTACGAAGTGTTTAAGGTTCCAAGACAAGTAATTGACCTTTTTATAAATAAGCTCAGAACCCCCGTAAATTGTATAAGTTCTGAAAGCCTAGATATCGGGAACATTTTGGTACTTGTTTGTAGTGGAATATCGCCCTCTATACAAGTCCGCAAAAGATTGCTTTACCTAATCGTGTATTGTTATCCATGAGTACGCTAGAGGCAGGGCTGACTTGTCATACTACTCAATAAACGACAGTTCATGATAGCTCGTTAAAAGTTTTTCGAGTTGGTTGTCTACGCATGCAGATATTCGTTGTCATTGTTTACAACATGGTTCCTTCACAACAGTGATTTGATGCAACCAAAGAGAGGCTAACATCACCGCAGCAACGTACGGAACCATGGAAAGTGACGAACTGATGTAAGATTAGTAAAACGCGCGGGATAATTGTGCATGTATCTCAACTAAAGATAATAAAAGAATGTATCTTTGCTTGATATATCATGATAATGATAGAACAAAATTGACTTAACTTTCGTAACATGAAAGCATCTAACTGTTATTCTGAAGTGCCTTTGTTACGCCGAGTCACTCGTTCAAGCATAGGAAATCGCACCAAAGTCCGTCCCCAGGGGTAGGAGTGTCTTGGTCTCAGGACAAGGTTCTTCTTGCTATGGTTTATTTTATTTTAATACGTTTGACTATGATATGTATTGCCAATAAAGATTTATACCAGCAACCTTTCTTTGCAGCTTTGCAGTGTCCTTTTTCTTATGTTAGCACTGGTTTTGTAACGATTTCTTTTTTCGTATTTGTCCTTTGACATTAAACGGGGATTTAAGGGACCGTGGGCGCACAATAGAACGATTATTCATGAGGCACACAATTTACAGACAATGGGCGGGATTTTTCGAAGTCACGTGTGGACGATGGTTAATGGAGGGGTAACCACTATCTGTTACCATTCAATCATGTTACCATTCAATTATCTCCTTCCGTCCAGTGCCTTCTGTCTAAATGTGATGGAAACCTGACCAAGGGATTTGTCTCCACTTGTAAAATACTCTGAACGCGATCATTTTATGGCCGCAGCAATATCCAACGTCTGCCTAACGTTAACTGCAGTCAGTGTGAACGTCGACTTAAACTAAAACTTCGTTATATACTAAAACATGATGACAGTCTTATGTATAACCATTAATTTTGTAACAAACAGAACTTAAAGTTTTCCATTGATAGATATTGAAACTGAGACTATTGGAATACTGTTTAGGTATGACAAATCCGAGCGTTGATATTTTACCACGCCGTGACGCAGTTTGCCGCGATCGCAAGTAAGCTTGGTCTGATACGTCGCCGTCAAGAGTTGTCTGTACTCGCGAATGACGTATGTCTGTCTATGTAGTTTTTGCATTTGTCGCTTATCTGTTGAAAATTTCGAAGCCTGATGACCTTTCGACACTATTGTAAATGAAAAGACAGATGCGTATTGCCAGCTTTTCGTCAATCACTTTAACGTTTGTCACGGATTGACTGGCTGTGACAGACGCAAATGACTAGAAAAGCAGTACTGCACTACTGGATTTCAACGATGTGCCATTAGAGTAACAATAGTGCTCGTGGTCTCAAATATACGGTAACAGAAACCTATTTGACATTTATTTTTGGGTTAAGGAAATACTACACTAAAACAAAATTCAAAATAGACTGATGTCAAATGGATTTTCTAGAGCAGTATCAAAGACGCGATTGGCGATACGATCACTGACTTGCCGAAAATGATCTTTCTGTAAAGGCATGAGTATAGCCATGGAGCTACAATGGTACAGCCCTTCATACGATGCTTTTTTTACCCGGAGTTCTACCGTATATACGGCCTACCACCACAGTCCTGCACATAATAATTATTTTGTTATTTTTCTCAATTGATTTACTAGTTTGATGCAATAGTATGACATTATCGTTGGGTCACAACCACAATCAAAAACTGACATACTTTCATCAGTATTGTTCTTATCTCAAAGGTTCAGAGAAACTGTCTCCATTTCATTATTGCAGTCATTGTTTTCTCATTTTCGCTATGTTAGTACAAAAGTTTGCCGACCGTGGGTGAAGATAATGAAGTCTTGAAATGACCATTGGTATCAAGTTTGATAAACGGTACAAAGAAGTTGGCAATCTATAGACGCAAGTTGAATGTGTGAAACGTTTCTGGAATATGTCCTGTGTCACGATTAGGATATCCACATGTTTATCTGTGTCTTGATTAGGGTACACAGGTGTAATTTGTTGTCTTAGGTCAATGGACCGTGAGAAAATTGGACGTGAATGGAAAAGCCGAATGCCCAATAGCATCACCTAGCAATGCCCTCCGTAATTTCAAGTTATTGTACGAGAATACAGCGAAGTAGCAATTACATAATGTTTTTTTTTAATTTTCAAGGCTTTACGTTTTTGTCATGCTATACCTCAACTACTTTTATCTCGTAACGACATGGTTAGACTTGCTGACACATCTTGTAATAAAACATGTGCAATCTAAACCCTGATGAACCGCGTGCATGGAGCAAAAAGAGACTAATTGTGGAGCCATGATTTCCGATTTTCCGATAGCCGGACATCTTTTCCTGAATGTTTATCCTGCTTTATGAACGACAACTGGAGTAAACGGAGGCGATTCCATCCCCAATGAGAAAAGACGGTCTACATTTCACTGCCACTGATGTTTTCTACATACAAAACACACAGGCAATGTACCAAATGTCATGAATTTTTTTTTTACAGCGAAAACGGAGTCAGCGTGGACTCTCTGTTGTGTCGGGCAACAAAATAAACGCAGCTACAGACGTTTTTTCAGACAGAACACCCAAACTAAATGTCATCAAAGGCACACCGCCTATTCAATAAATCCCACAAATCAAACAAAAGATTCAATTCGTATTCTTATTGTTACAAAATGTTCTTCATGGCGAGTTGAGAATAAAACCAAAAACACGGTAAATTGTGTACGGTGCGGTATCACGTTTCCTGCGTCTGCATCTACGCAAACTTCAATCGAGATGGTAGCTTCAGCGAAACGGGGAAAGCATCAACCGAACAAACATCGCATCAAGTGGCTCAATATAGATTGCTGCCATCGAAATGCCAGTATTAGACACCTTATCTATATTATTCGATGCCACCTTCATCACCGTACGTCTATTACAAACGTCCAGACGAAATTCCGACGACAGCGAGCACACCGTCGACTGTTTGATCGACACCTGCACCTCTACCCCCAGCGACTATCCGTACTAGGGTCGGGTCCTAGTGTGTTTTTCCATTGAGGCTATCCTCTTTTAGCGTCAGCTCAAGACGGAAAACCCTTGGTTCAGTTTGTGAGGTGGATAAAATCATCGATAATATTGAAATTTAGATTTTTTTTCAATTATTTTGTTCAAGACATGGATATATTTGTCTTACACATCCATGACGAAATCAATACGTTCAAAAAGTCCTGGTAACGCTAGCACGCCTTTTCAATAGAAAAGATTTCATGACATTTGCTACATTGTCTCTGTGTTTGGTCTGCAAAAAACGTCAGTGGCTGCGTTTATTTTGTCGCGCGACACAACAGAGAGTCCACGCTGACTCCGTTTTCGCTGTATTGAAAAGGCGTGATACTGATGGCGTTATCGGGACTGACTTTTTTTGAACGTGTTGATTTCATCATGGATGTGTAAGACAAAGATATCCATTTATTGAACAACAAAATCTGAAAAGGGTAAATTTAATGTTACCAATGATTTTATCCAACTCGGAAACTGAAGCGAGGGTTTTCCGTCTTTGGGAAAAGCAACTGACGCTAAACATAGATAGAGTTTATGGAAAAACAATATGGATAGTTGCTGGGGGTGTGTGTTGGGAAGGGAGGGGGAGAGGAGTCGGTCACACAGTCGATTACGGTGTGCTCGCTGTCGTCGGAACTTTATCTGGGCGTTTCTAATAGACGTACAGTGATGACGGTGGCATCGAATAATGTCGATAAGGTGTATACTGGTAATACGATGGTAGCAATCTGTATTGAGCTGCTTGCTGCGGTGTTTGTTCAGTTGATGCTATCCTAGCCCTGAGTACGATGCTGTTTGTTCCCGGCGTTTTACGACCCCCCACCCACCCCACCCCCTCACCAAACAGCGTCGTATCAGGGCTAACGCTGAAGCAACCACCTCGCACTATAGGAAAAAAATGCGAGACTGGAGCGAGAAAGTGACACTATCTCGCAATTGGTGTGAATATCTTGTTATTCTCACTGCTACCGGTGAAAATTTTTGAATTCTCACCGGTGAGCAGTGAGAAATGCTCTCCTTGGTGAGATAATAGATTCTCACCAGTGAGAATTTCCATTCTCACCGGTAAAAATCTGTTTTCTCACCAAGGAGCGCATTTCTCACTGCTCACCAGTGAGAATTCAAAAATTTTCACCGGTAGCAGTGAGAATGACAAGATATTCACACCAATTGCGAGAAAGTGTCACTTTCTCGCTCCAGTCTCGCAATTTTTTGCCGAAGTGTCGATTGACAAGGAAGTTTTGTAGATGCAGACGCAGTACGAAAAGTGATACCGCGCCGTTCAAGCTCTTTCTGAACAGATTTACTGTATTTTTGGTTTTATTCTAAACTCATCATAAGGAACTTTTGGTTACAGTAGGAAAACAAATTGAATCTTTTGTTTGACTTGTGGAATTGATCGCATATGCGGTGTGCCTTCGAAGTTTGATGACTTTTGTTATTTTATTTTTAATAAAATAACAGCGAAAAGGCTGTTTTGCTTATATTTTTAAATAAAGAGCAGTTTATTTATTTATTTGTTTATATGTATTTCCGATGGTTAGGGTTAGGCTTAGGCTTAAGTTAGGGTTAGGGTAAGGGTTAGGGTTAGGCTTAAGTTAGGGTTACTAAGGTTAGTCACTCCCTCTAACCCTAGACAAAAGTTCGAGGTCTATACCCAAATCCCAAAGGCGTCCCTTATGTGGGACACAGGTGATATTAGAACCACAAAAACGGTC
>LD360525.1:48733-60797 GCA_001465055.1 Ptychodera flava | reverse complement strand
CATATTCCATCCGCTCTATCATCTACTAAAACTGGGTCGAGTCTTGGTCAAGACAAGTGTTGTTGACAGTACTGCAATTAATCCTTCTAAATTCAGACACGGAATAATTGAGAACAAAATTTAATGCATTATAATATGCTTAGCTGGAATCCGGCGATCTGATTGGCTGGAGCCGGGGTTTATATTCTCAACAAGAAGACCTGCGCGCCGCGTAACATTTTTGAGCTCGCGCAAATTTCGAACGCCAACTTGAGAGCTCGACGCGCCATAATGTCGAACAAGTCTATGGCTTCAGATTGATTTTTATTGTTAAATTTTAGTCTAGTGCAGCTTGACGAACAAACAAATGAAGAGTTTCTGTAAGGAGCGGAGGCTATGTAACAACAACATGAGTTTTCAAAGTTTTTTGAGCGTTTTTTTAAGTAAAATTATTCAAGTTCGATGTCTAATTGCGATATAGATGCGTTGCGTAACCGTATTTTATGAATTCAACTGTGCACGCGCGCGCGTTCTGAAATGCTCTTTTTTAGAGTTTGTATGAGGCTTGGCGCTCCTGAACTCTCTTTCCAACTTCGGCCCTAAATAACGCAATTGCCCACTTGTTTTTAACGTTAGCATATTATAATGAGGTTATAAACGGTGCGCTCGGGTATTTGGTTGCGGATATAAGACCTCTGGGGTGAAAATTAGCATATTTGGGTAAAATAATCACCTCGCTTCGCTCGGTGATTATTTCCCGCCAAATATGCTAATTTTCACCCCAGAGGTCTTATATCCGCAACCAAATAGCCTCGCTTGCCGTTTATAACCTCTAAATATTGTTTCAGTCATGGGTCAAAAGCGCAGCCAATAGCAACGCAGAGACCTACATATCACCGACTATGCTCAACTACAGAAGTAGCGCTATTTATCATTCCAATTAATTTGTTTGCTGCCAAGTTTTCCTGAGAATGAAAACGAGATGAATGAAAAAGGAAAGAGGCAGGGAACCAAATTTGAATCTCTAATCACAACTTTATAGTATAACCAATCAGGGAAACGCTGCATTATAAAAGGCAAAGAGCATTCATTGCATCACGTTCTGAAGTTTTCTTAAATTTTAATGTTTTCATTTTCTGTTTAAATCTTGAATACATATTTTCTACATTCAATTGCGGACCGTTAACAATATAATTTCCGATTTTCATAATTTCATTTCATTATTCCATTTTAGTTATTTTTGACAAAATTGTTCAATCATTTCCTGCGATGTGCGCAATCACGAAGTTTCGCCGAGAGTCATTTAACCAAAACAGCTGTAGTGTGCAAGACCCTCCTCACTGTAAGCAAAGTACAGCCAGAGCAGAATGTGGCAAGAGACAAGACTGCATAACATAACACGGTCAAAAGTTCTCAGTAGTTAAATTATATCTCGTGAACTTTGGTCGTCGCTTGCCAACCCATGTAATTGTCTATCTGTGCAATTTGTGGTTAAATTCCTTAGGTTTGTACTAAACCAGACTGTGCTTATTTATTTTGTAAACTTTGAGTAATTGCAATCTGTTGCACAGTTTTTGGCCTTTTGAAATCTCAACTATAGCAGAGTTATCAATCATAAATGCTCGTCATGGTGGTTATTGGCGATTTTACATTGCGCACGTAATAAAGATAGAATATTAAGCTTAACTGTTGGTCCAGAGGGTTTCTGAGGGTCAGCTTCGTCTTCATTTGTTCACACGTCTGACGACATGAAGCGAAACGACACATCAAGGAAAGCCGTGGAACAACAAAGTGATTTCCAATGCAAAAAATCACGAGCAATCTTTGCGAATAGTGTCCTATTTCATTTCAAGAACCTCTCTCGGTGAAATTATCAATCGAAATTTTCTCGGTCGGAAATTAACTATCTTCTAAAGAGCACCAGATACAGCTTGTAAATTCCTGCATTGTATGTCATCTGCTTCGGCGTACTAGTAACCTCTTTCGTGAGTTTAATTAATTTCATATTAATCCCTTTTAAAGGCGTTTATCACTCTAGATTCCTATAATGATGATTTTCATCAAATGAATTTTGCCATGGCGTATTCGTCGACAATAGAAAGATACTAATTGAAAATCAAATGATCATCTTACTGTCTTTCGTTGATAAAAACTTACAATGTCTCATCATATTGTTCAACTGTATGATATTTCAGAGAATAATGCATACGGGTTATTTTAAAAGAACTACCTCACCAAATCAACCAATTCAGCGACATTCAAAACTATCTAAGTTTCTCACGAAACTTGGTTACCACATGACTATAATTTCTAAACAGTGCAAAAAGAATGAAGCAGTTCCTTACCCGTTTCACTGCCTGGGACAACGCCTACATTGATCTCCTGGAGGAACTAAAACGAAAGCGGTACACGGTGGTAGTGGTCAGCTGATGATCTGACGGCTGGGTACATGTATTTACATGGTATTACCATGGTTTGAAAACAGAGATCTATATCCGTGTATCGATTGCCGTCTCCTTATCCCTCTAAAAGCAAACACAGAAATGAAACATATTTTCGTCTGTCCGTCAATAAACATAAGCAAAATCAGATAACCTCGCTCGAAAGCAAGAAGTTCCTTAGAGATGATAATTGGTCATTCTACAAATGTTTCTTTTCAAACAATCGTGTGTACATGCTATTGTAAGCGACACAGATATTTATTGACGATTAAATTGTATCAGCTGACAGTGTCATTAACATATCATAATCCTTGTACAATGATAAATCAATCCAGACAGCGTCGGTTACATGACGCATGATTCGTACTGTACGTGGTCTTTTTGTCCTGGCCCAGTTTGCTTGTTAGTATAGCGAACTACCATTTCACAGGATAAAGAGTCACTATCAACATTCCACTTTTCGACAGACAAAATCACTCTGTGCTTTAATTTTCAACTTTCAAAATCAAAGTTTACCTAGTTCAACTAGTTCAACATACTCAAAATGAGCTAACCTCTTTCGTAAGCAAGAAGTTCCTCAAAGAAATGATGATTGGTCACTCTAAAAATGTTTCTAAACGATGGTCCGCACACACCACTGTAAGCGACACAGATATTTATTGACGATCACACTTTATATCAGCTGACAGTGATATTATCATAGTGGTGGAACGATATAGAAATCCAAGCAGCGTCGGTTACATGGCTCATGATAAATGTACTGTGGTCTCTTTGTTCTTGAGGAATTTGCATGTTAGTATGCCGAACTAATAACCTTGTTTTAGAGATATCCCATTGAACGAGATTATGATTCAGAACGAAGTCCACTTTTCAACAGACAACAGAAGTTGATGATTTCATTTCAACTTTCAGAATCAAAGTTTACCTACTACAACTGAATATGTGGAAATGAAATAAAACGCCATCGATTGTCCCAGATACAAATCACTAGAAACTGTCGATTTTTCACAAGTAAAGTTACATTCTATATAGCAAGGGTCTTCGTGTTTTTGAAGAATGAATGCTGGACAGTCATTCGTGTAAGAATAGTTAGGTTTTCATAGATTTGCTACGTAGCCAATATGAAGCGACTACACACATAGTAACAGCTATTGAATATGTATATTGACACGTTATCGGATATTGTTGTAAATTACATAGTATTACGTAGTCGCTACGAGAGTGCTACGTCTTGTAGTAGCTACATGGGTTTATATGCTCATACTCGAAGATGACGCAAAGGTCAAGGAATTTACAAGTTCTCCCCTTACAGAAACAAAACGCTCCGTCAGATGTAACTTATCAGACGGTGTTCGAGTACTGTACAGTATCAAAGACAAGCTAGCACACAGCTTAAATTAGCATATGTTATCAAAAATGTCTTTATTCGATAAAGTCGGTACAATGTTCTATTTCTCGCTTATTAACCTCTGTATTCATTTAGCTTTCTGACGGTTTTTGAGAGTTACATCACTTCATTGTTGACGTTTATCAATAATGGAGTTAGCCAGTCCTTTTGTACCATTATCACATGAACTGGCCCGAATCGCCACCAGTGTGACGTAGAACAGGACGTAGAAGAAATCCGAATTACCCCTGTTGTACGTCATCAACCGGAATTTTTTTCGTGCATGGTACCGTTCATACATGCAGGTCGCGACAAAGAACCGATTTATTGTGATCGATGCCGTGCTAGCTCGTGCATTAGGGGCATATTTTTACAAAAAGATGACCCGATAAATCCAGACATGGAAACGTAGAAGGCATATTTATCCAACGAAATTTCGAGTCGATAAAAACTATATACCCGGTATAGCTTTTCCCGAGAATAGAATGGAGATATCGTCGATCGTTTTATTTTTATGGCTCAGTAACCTCGCGGCTCCAGTCGAGTCGTTGACGTCGTATCGCGTACACCTGGCGATCCCGGTTGGCGATAGAACCGAAATCTGCGAAACCTACACCTCAACGTATAAACTGAATAAATGAGTACAGTAGAATCTTCGGGAAAGCGACATAGGAGGCACAAGCATAAAGTCATTTGACTAACAACGATAAATTTCCTTCATCGCACCAAAAATTATCTGAATCAAACTTGCAGTGCGGCGTAATGTGCAGCGCTGTAGAATCCGATGTACTTCGAAAGTTGACTCAGACAACACTCAAAACAGAGTTTCCGTCAAGTAACAAAATTAGGATGTATCCACGGCAGAGCTTTGTGTCACTGCAAACATCAAAGTCCATAAGACGGAAACATTGAAGACCGAGATCGGGATTGACACCCTGTGTGTCATCGGACGGAATCCTTCGCGCTCGCCAAGGTCGTAAACTTGTGTGATATTTTGAAAAGCCACGGCATCTCTGAGAATGAGAATTACTGTTTCGATTGTTTCGTTGCATTTACTTCATAAATCTATTCGTAAATATTCTAAATAACTCAGAATACTATGGCAATCCGTTGCTAGCACGATGAAAGTTATGTCCAACGATGGCCGACTTGCTTTGGCATCGGTACAGCGCGAGACAATGACTGACACGTTCACGTGACCGAATCCGTACGTCTGGTTAGTGGAGATACCAGTCGATGTATCAAAATCTCAGCTTGATCGGATTTATTAATGAAAGTATCTCCCAGGTGACGGGCGGCTTTACTCTTTAAATAAAAGTAATCCGCGTAAGTACAACAAAATCGCGACGAAATTCATGCAATTTGCCCGTGGGGGGGGCAATTTGTTACGATAATTTTGATCCATCTACGTCAAAAAAAAAAATAAGAAGACTGTTCATGTGATAAATATATAATCCCATGGTATTTTTCTCTGTTTGACGTCATCTTATACTCGTGTTTTTCGCGGAGCCGCACAACTTCTTGCTTTCGGCCAGAAGTTGTACAGCTCCGCGAAAAACACTCGTACACGATGACGTCAAACAGAGAAAAATATGACGGCATTATCATAAATCATTGATGCCGTAAACTACTATTCCTTTCACGGCAAATAGAAAATTAACAAATTATTGTTATTGTAAAAATAAAATGAAGAATGTTTATATTTCCGAAAATGCACCAAACTATAATTCACAGTAGCACCATAAAGGCCGATTTTCGGATAAATTTTCAGATAGACCACTGGTCTGTCTCATTAGGTATACATATTAATATCAGAGTCTGTCCATTGTCTGTGGAATCGTCCGTAATAAACATATCGCGCAATCTCACCAAATGAACAGTTCAAATGCTTCATACCTCTCTAAAGATTTCTGGACTCAGATTTATTCTATTCATCGCTTCCTTTTTATTTTTCGACCTTGTCAAGTACTGCCGCAAATAGGTGTGTAAGGTGTAGTAATCTTTCCACCAATCAAAATGCCTCCTGAATGTAAGGAATGAGTCCATCTGGTGAATACCTCTCTCTTCTACGTGAATCAACTCTGGAAAATGAATGGATGACGCATTTGGGAACTTAATTGAGTCACATGACCAACATTTTCCGTAGTATAATTGATAACCACGATAAAAACCCTCTAGAAACATCGAAGTCCGACTCGCCATCATAACCCCATTGTTCATGAACTCCGGGTGTAAAGGCTGTTCCCTGCCCATGACAAATCGTAGTGACGTAGTGGCCCCAACGACTTTACAATGTTGACGTCAGTATCCAAGTATATTCCGCGATACTTTAGAAGGATTTGTAATCTAGCTAGATCAGTGCGGTGATACACTTGAAATCCTCCTTCTGCGCAGAGCTTGGGCAGCTCTGGTGGAACAACTTGAAGCACGTCAATTCTTTCTTTAAGAATTTCCCAGTATTAGTCGATTGGCTCATTATTCGTATGAAACATTATTTTGTCTGCTTTCATTACAGTGTGTGCACTTAAAATGGAGATGAACTGATCAAAACGTAGCGGAGTCTCGTCCGACTCTCTGTCCACGAGGTGCATTCTACCTTGACAGTCATCAACAAAAATGAAACTCTTCCTTCGACTTTTGCGTATGATGTGACCGATATTAAATTCGATGATCAGACAGGGTCAATCTTCTGGTGCGGTTTTACACATATGTCAAGGTTTGACACCGTTCATAACGTACCTCGCCATTTCCCCGAAAGACGTGTTCAATATTTCCACCTCATCTCTGAATTTATTAGGGAGGAGGTCGAATCCTCTTCGAGACGCCTCCTTGTCTACGACGCCGTCAAAATACGGTCTGACGAATGTGTGCACCGTGTAGTGTTCTTTCCACCACGGGAAGTGACCTTCGAACGTCAGGAGGGCGCTCATCTGATGAAAAGTCGTTTCTTCAAAGTGGATTAATTCCGGGAACTGAATCGCCAGAGCGTTGGGAAACTGGATTGAGTCACAAGCCCAGCATTGCCCGTTGTATACTTCATACGCTCTATGGTATGCTTGTAAAAATGTTGAGTTTTTACTGGCCATAATGACCCCGTTGTTCATATAGTCCGGATTTAGAGGCTGTTCCCTCCCCATAACGAAATCGTAATGACGTAATGGCTCCAACGATCTCACAACGATGACGTCATTGTCCAAGTAGACTCCCCCATACTTCAGAAGGATTTGTAATCTCGCGAGATCGGAGCGATGGAACCTATTTGAATGCTCCAATTTCGGCTTCTGTGTTATGACCACTTCTAGCACGTCGATTGTGTCTTTAAGAATTTGCCAATATCTTCCAATGGGTTCATTGTTCGTGTGAAACAATATTTTCTCCGCCTCCATCACCGTGTGTGTACTAAGAATAGAAATGAACTGATCAAAGCGAAGAGGCTGAGGGTCGTAGGACCAGACGAAGTGAGCGATGTTTGGAATAAGAGCTTTATCGTGGCGTTCGGGTTCCCGTTTGTTTGTTGTTCTATCTTTTTGGCATACTGGAAGTAAGTCTTCATCATTTGAGGCATTGAACCTTTTACCGCCGTACAGAATATCTTTCAACACCTTGACACACTCTCTTGATACGTAGATCTCGTCCTCAGCAGACGACATGACGTCATCACGGTGCGCGACATTCAGCAAAGGTGTTGTTTTCTCCGTCATTATGGCGGGAAAAGTTCTAGTGGTTGGGTCGACGTCATACTGTGAACTGTTGGTGTTCATGTCGTGCAGTCTAATGAAGGCTTCGTAATATACACCCGTTGCGAACACTGTTGTTAAAATGACGGCGCACAACATACGCTGACGGATGCTTAACGATCGAGAAGGCATCCCCATTATGACAGTCCAACCTGTTAGAGCTGTTCCGTCATTTCGTTGCAGGAAACCTGTATGTAAAGTACAAATTAAAAATATATTTATAAACATTTATCATTATTAGTGTAAGAGAAATAGAAAGAGTAAATTTGCATATTATCATAACATTTAAACATTTAAACATTTAATGCAGTTTCTAGGTTACATACATAAATACATACATACATACATACATACATACATACATACATACATACATACATACATACATACATACATACATACATACATACATACATACATACACAGTATCCGATGCTTATGTAATAATACGTCTCAACCATATTAATGAGAAAAAGAGAATCAGAAAAGTTATACTCTCCTGAAGATTGCAGGACGCATGAATCTTAAGAAATAGCCAGATCTTACTTTGTAGTTGAAGTAATTTGTTATTTTTTCTCTCTCTCCGTCTCTCCCCTCCTCTCTCCCTTTCTTCTATCTCTCTCCCTCCCCTCCTGTCGCTCCCCTTCTCCTCTATCTCTCTCCTCTCTCTCTCTCCTCTCTCTCCAAAAATATACAGCATACATATGCATACACGACGCAGACAGAGATTCTCGATTTGCTTGAAAATAAAAGCTACATAAAAAGTAAATTACAATATTTCTGAACGACAGATAACCGCACATTATGATATTTATTACGACGAAGCAGAAGATAGCACACTTACGCATTGAAATCTGGCCAATCAGGATTCAGTAACATCGTGTGTAAAGACAGCTTTATAATAATAAAAAAATTATACTCTCTTATATTGAATATGGCAGAAACAGCTGTTACTATCATAACTGTATTATAACTGTTCGTCTATGTCGTCATATAAAAGGTCATGGATAGGCATACACACATATGATACCAACACATGATACAATAATTATACGTAGTATTTATTGGTAGATGTGATATCTATATATTTGTTTATCTCATTGGATCCGGGTCTCCAAACATTAATTTAAAACAACGAACATTGAAAGCAAAATTACTGCAGAATTACATATATTACATATACAGTAGGTAGAAAGAAAATTAGAATTTGAAAATTAAACACTGGCTTTTAAATTGATTTTATAAGAGATAATACTGCTATCATTCGATTACGGTGGGGATTGTTGTCAACTTGACTATGTCGATGAAGATAACAATGATGACACTGACTATAATGATGATAACGGTTATGATATTGATGATGATTCTGATATTTATGATTATGATTAGCATATTTGTTACAAATATTGCTATTGTTGTAATTTATGTTTTTATTATCGCCATTGTTATTAACACAATGCATATAGACAGAAGTACCAAACACGAACAAACTGTTAAAATGGCATTTAAAACATGTGATGTATACAATGCTTGTATAGCTCCTTTGAGAATAAAAACTGACACATTTTGAGATAACCTATCTTATATCTTCAAGTTTTCCTGACAGTGTAGAAATATGCTCACTGCAGCGAGGTGCAGATATTTTGAACCCATGAGATGTAGTCGACG
The DNA here is from genome assembly GCA_001465055.1 of Ptychodera flava. NCBI lineage: Eukaryota > Metazoa > Hemichordata > Enteropneusta > Ptychoderidae > Ptychodera > Ptychodera flava. The sequence goes on along the minus strand of LD360525.1, from coordinate 51,585 downwards.
AGCTGTTACCGTTTACCAAAATATTAAATGCATATTCTACAAAAGCGGCGTCACTGCATGATAAATATTTCTGAAGAATTGTGGTTTGTTCTCACTGAATCAAGGTTGAAATCCCTTGCTACTCAATAAACTAGCTTTCAAAAGACATTAAGGACTGTTCTTGAAATAATTTAGTGGCCGAACAAATCCACGTACAAATCAAATCTAAAATACGTTTACTTTCTATAATGGTAGAGGTTCAAATGTGACGTAACAATTTGTGAAATATTTCCCCAGGTATGATATGTTACCGTACAAAATCAATAACACGAACGAGAAAGGATGATTTCAGACTAGTTGTATTTTCGTAGGGTGTCCTTACCTTCGCTTAGTCCTTACTTTCACTCGATGATTGGACTTCAACATGTTGAACAGACTCGGCGAGATGACTACAGGGTTTATATCGTCACGCCTACAGCGCAATGCACTGTGGGTATGCTTCACCACATTACATCTGTTGACGTGTTTGCAGTCAGTACAGTCAATGTAAGCACTGCGTTTACATTGCATACCATATTTATTATGTCTTTATGGAATATCAATGATTCAAAAAAGATAACGACTGCGTAATGTCAATTTCAAAATCGACAAATTCTACGATCACGTGATTTGTGAGCAGGCAGAAAATCAGTGCCACGTTTGATCTCAATCAAAGATACATGAAACTTCTGGTACATCAATTGATCCTTCGACTCATAGACACTGGTGTCTGTGTCGCGCATAAACCTTGAAACACAAACAAGTTTGTCTGCGATTGAAATCAAGACCTACAACGTGAGGATGTGATTACGATAATCTACCACTTCAAAGTGATTAGAGGTGAAACACAACAACTCGTGATAAATTGTCACCTTTGAACTATGTAACAAGCTCGTCACCTGTGTCAGTCAGGCGACATTCTATCATAATAAAATCTGTTTGCTCACAAATCCAAATAAGTGCAGCTGTTTGTGACACTTTGGTTCTAACAAATCTAAACATTTGTACTCTTACTCAGCATGACGTGCTTTGTGGTATATAATTTCATACGGGCGTCATGAAAAGGTTAACTTATTTCACCTTGTGTGGCCTGGTGGATTTTGTCAGACATTATTCGGTTTTGAGTACAATTATACTCTCAACAGATATTTGAAGCTTTCACTTTAGAAATTCAAACATCTACGGTTTATGGCATTTTACAGAACCTCGAACATCTTCGACAAATTGTCTATTCTTTGGTAAGCATTAGCCGTCAGCTGAGTTTTACATGTCCGATTCTTACCATTAAGTAGCGTAATTTTCACACATTTTGACAAGTTTGTTGCGTGCTTTTCTTTATATGTTTCTTTACTGTTAAGAAAACGCTGTCGGGGAGTGAACTGTAAGATGTGATTTGATGTTCATAGGTTGTGTGGATGGAAAACCAGAAATGTTGGGATAGACAAGAAGAGACTGTGATTGATATATCTTAGCAGTCAGAAACAAACATGCAAATATTGATCAATTGATCGACCAATCAATCAAACAAACAAACAAACAAACACAAACAAACAATTAATCAATCGACAGACTAATAAGTTTGCAACATAGTATCGTTCGCGCTTTACCCAAATATAACATTCACTATTTTGAACTTGCTATCGCAGATGTTGTGTATTTCTGCTGATTAACGGAAGAGGGCGCTCTGATATAAAGACTTGTCACGCCAGTAAAAGTCCCATTCTGTGGTCGTCGTTGGCAGCCATAATGCCGTTTTCAAAATCTCTGCGTTGTCTCTTTTTAAATATTAAATATTTCACCCTCTTACCTCAATGTATGGCATGCCATACCTATGCATTATGGTTTTCCCTTCATGTCAAATATGTCAACAATTGTAAGTAGGTTATTGCTGTGCTCGTTCAATGAAAAATGTTTCCTTTGTTTTGCGGTTTATGATTAACCAGTCAACTTATTTATTTATTTATTCATTTATTTATTTCATAACCTCCTTAGCCATAAGGTAACCATGATAACAATTTCATTTCAAAAAGAACACACTGTTGATTTTTAAAAGAATTTTAAACTATATAATACGTATCATATAAACACAGATTATGACGTATGAATCATACGACAAGTAATAAGATTTATATCTGACATCAAAATTGTCAACAATATATGTTAAAAGAGTACTAAATACCGAAGTATGAGAGAGAGAGAGAGAGAGAGAGAATGACTTATAGTCTCCGTAGTTAGTGTTATGTATTTAGTTCTCTCTTTGACATATATTTAATAATTTGAGATATAAATTATATCAGCTGAAGAATTATTCACATGTCATAATCAGCGTGTGTATTAGGATGTTTACACGTTTTTTTTAATTTGACAAATTGTAACACTTTGAAAGCTGAAGAAACGGTATGATTAGCTTAGTGCCCCATCTGTTTTACACAGCCCCATCAACCACTGTGAGATCTATTATATCAAACGCGCGCCTTGCTGTCGTTCACAAATTTGCTGTCGGCGGCGACTGGTGTACTGGTACACATTAACGTCTGCCTCTTCGCGTAGATTGTCAATAATTAGACGTCAGAGTTTTACAAGATGTACTTATTGGATAAACGTGGAGACACCGGGCACTGCAGACAAGCACGTACAGGGGTTAAACTCAAGCTGTTGACGGGGGTTGCCAGGGAGAAATGTGGAAACAGTATCACTCGAGCGATGCTTGCATATTTTTCTGTCGCCTTTGACACGTTACATGCCAGATTTGGAAGTTAGTTATGGGAAGTTAAAACTGCCGAGAAGGGACAACATTGCAATTACTGTCATTTGCTGCTGTTTACTCACTTTGT